>JAVXUP010002578.1:0-32500 GCA_033070095.1 Escallonia herrerae | reverse complement strand
GCAACGAAGGGTGAGCTGGGTATATCCCACATTGGCTAGAGAGGAAGATTCTGGGCTATGTACGATTGAGCCTTAGCGAGGACGCTAAGGAATAAGGTGGAGAGATTGTAATATCCCACATCGGTTGTGGGAGAGTTTGCGATTAGCCTTATAAGACCCTGCCTATGAACTCATAAGTACCTACTTGGCTAGCCCTTTTGAGGGAGGCAATGCCCTGTGGTGGGGCCGTTGACCGGGTCGTTACACATTGCCCTGTGGTGGGGCGTGGATCGGGTCGTTATAGATGGTATCAGAGCCGACTCTCAAAAACTCAGGCTGGGCTATCCAGTCGGGTTGCCGATGCTTGGGGAAACGAAGGCAAGCCCGGGTATATCCCACATCAAGAGGATGGTTGAGGCAACGAAGGGTGAGCCCGGTATATCCCACATTGGCTAGAGAGGAAGATTCTGGGCTATGTGTGATTGAGCCTTAGCGAGGACGCTAAGGTATAAGGAGGGGAGATTGTAATATCTCACATCGGATGTGGAATAGTATGAGATGACCCTTATAAGACCTTGCCAAGGAACTCATAAGTACCTACTTGGCTAGCCCTTTTGAGGGAGGCATTGCCCTGTGGTGGGGCATGGATCGGGTCGTTACAATAGAAGTAGATATGAATAACAATGGAGGTATATTTTATTGCGCACCAGATTTTTACTTAAATAAAAGAGATTTTGCTAAAAACATTAAGATTAAAATTATGACTAAAGGATAAGAAAATTTTCAAACACAAAGTAGTCAAGTTGGATATTAGTTAAGTATAGAATATACAGCTAAATTTATTATAAATAGAGGAATTAGACTTTTACCCCTATACTGAGTAGATCTTTTAGAAAACTCTGGACAAGAATGGCAAGTAGATAGGATGATAGGTACCAGTTCAAATAATAGTCTTATACCCATAGACAGCCTATGGTATAGAAAACTTCAGTAAGAATGTCAGTTAGATTCATTAATTATATTGAAGCAAGTAATAATCCAGACATAACAACTGAAAATAATGATGATTAAACTAGAATACAAAATCTTAAACCAAAAAATAGGTACTACGTGTATAGCAAGAGGAATAAGCCTAAAACAATTATAAGATTTTATGCAATTTACAGAATAAAAAGATAATTTAGATATATTTAATCAACCTGAGTATAACTTAAAGCCTAATAAAGAAATAGACATAATGGAAAGCATAAGAGATTTAGATATAAGCTCAAAACCATCTAATACACTTCTCAGCATAGACATATCAGAACCTATAATAAATCACAATATAGATTTAGACAATAAAATTAATAGAGCTTTAGAAGACATAGAAAAATTAAGAAAAGAAAAAAGTTAGAAGAAGAAAATAATTTATTTTTGGCTAAAAAGGATAATATATTAGCAAACATAGATATAGAAGGCATAGAATCAATAAATACCAATGAACTTAATCAATTAGAAGAAAGTTTAGAAGAACAAGAAACAAATTCAATTACAACTGAGACAGAATCTATTAATACACAAATTACAACAAACAACATAAAATATAATTTAATGAATGAAACACCATACATATTAATGGACGAAAGTGGTGGTTCAGGAACCAATAATAACAGTAATAATAATGGCAACATATTTTATACATCTCAACCAATTGCAAGACCACAATATGCATACGGTAATTTACCTAGACAAAGTGCAAATATTGACAATAATAAATTTGTTAGACCCAACTACAAACCGAAAGGTAGAAGACACCCTTTAGAACAAAACTTCAAAATACAAAAGGCAGCAGAACCTTTTATTTTAAATATAACTGCTGTTGATCCATAGCAAAGAACGAATTATATACAAGTATGGAAAGATGCAGTAGTAGCTAACTTTATAACAAAGCAATCCAATAATTTAGAAACCGGAGAAGAAATGATAAGATATATGACGCAATTTTTAGACCCTATAGCTAAAGTTAATTTTTGAAGAATGGCAAAAGACCTTTCCAAATGATCTTAAAGAATTAGCAGACTTAGGACCTAATCCTTATAATTTTATAAACACCATACAATTAATATTAACTAGAAGAAATCCTAATACATGAGATACTATAATACAAATTGAGGCAGTCAGAAAATTAGATTAAGTACATTTATACAACTGGCATAATATAAAACCCTTTATGCAAGAATATTATTATTTTTCTTCACAAAGTGGTAATATTTATAGCCCTCCCGTAGTTGACAAATTTTTAAACAAATTACCAGGAGCTCTAGGAAGAGAAATATATGAAACAATTAAAAAGACATATGAAGACCCTAGATGGAAACCATCATTAGGAGGAGTTTTCGAACGAGTTATAGAAATATTAGTCTCTAAATGTACTAATATACAAATAGCTAGACAATTAAAAAATGAAACAAGTTTCTGTAAAGAAATATACACGCCACAACATTATGGTCAAGAAGAATCACGACCTAAATACACTAAGAAACCCTTACAAAGACAAAAACAGCCTAGGAAAACTTATTTTTTGAGAAGAAGTAGAGCTAGACAACCCTTTTTTTACCCTAGATATGTTAGAAAATGTGACAATAGAAGAATCTATAAAAACAAAATTACATGTTATTCATGTGGAGAACCTGACCATTTAAGTTCTAGTTGTCCCAGAAGACAAAAGAATAATAATTTCAAAGCTATGATAGTCAATAATACAAATGAAGATCTGTTAGAAGTAGATCAGACTTTAAGTGATACAAAAAGCATATACAGTATTAAATCAATAGAAGAATATACAGAAGACATTATTTCCATAAGTAGTGATGAAGAAGAAGAAGAAAATCTTCCCGTAGAAACAACAGATCAATTAGACACCTTTATAAACTCCTTAAAAACCTCTAATATATAATTTTATGTTCAAACCTCTAGAACAACAATTAACTCTAGAAGATGACTACATACACTAATGGGAATTAGAAAAAGGATTAGATACAAGCCCATGTTATATATGCAATTGGTACCCAGCTATTAAGGTTAGATGTAAATGCAATTTATGTTACAAAGAAGCATGCAATAAATGAATAAAACAAAAATATAATATAAATATTAAATCTATTGATTCTAAAAATAAGACAAGAGAAAACACTTATATGATAAAAAAAAACGTCAATAGAAGACTAGAACATTTAGAACAAAAGGTTATACAACTAGAAGACTCTATTTCGACATTAAAAGAAAGTTATACCGAAAATCTAATCATAAGTAACAAAAATAAACAATTAATACAAGACTTTATAGAAAAGTTCTGCACTAAGACTAGATTTAATAATCTTATAACTACTCGGATACAAATAAAACACTATGATAAACTAGTAGAAACAAATGCAATTATAGACACTGGATGCACTATTACAGTTATAGATCACAGTTTAGCTAATCCAAATTATATTAAAACCTTAGCAAACCAATTACTGGAATGGAATTTTCTAATACACCTATCCAATACTTTCAATATATTACAATAGCTTTCATTACCTTTTTAACACCTTGTAATACCCAGTCTAGATCTTATCTTCTAAAACTAGCCTTTTGTGCCTCTATTGCACATGCTAAAAGGAAAAATAATTCTTGGTCTTAATTTTTTATTAGCAAACGATACTACTCTCACGATTTCTAAAGACTTTATTAGTTAACACAACACACTACACAAACACCAATGAATATTGACACACCATCAGAGTACGCTCAAAAGCGTGGTGGGAATTATATTGATCTTAAAAACACAAACACACAAAAACACAAAGGCAAAAACAAAATACGTGAAGACTGTATAATGGAAAGACAAATTGTTGTATAGAAACCATAGATAGCCTAGATGAATGTCTTAATATAGAAGATATTACTGAAGACATTTACAATACAAATACGATAAGTTTTAATCTAATAAATCGATTTACTAATAAATAAGAAATACTCTATGCAATAGAAAGGCTACCTTTTATAGGAGAAGATCCTATCAAACGATGAGATTTAAATAAAATATATTACAAATTAGATATTATAAACTCTGATTATATAGTTAAAACAGCAAACATAGAAGCTAGTAATATTGATGCCGAAGAATTTAAAATGCATTTAAAAGAATTATCTAAACTAGGAGTAATTAGACCTAGTAATAGTCCATATAGATCAGCCGCCTTTATAGTCAGAAACCATACAGAAGTAGTTAGAGGCAAAAGTAGAATGGTTATATATTATAAAAAGGCTAAATGATAACATTAGATAGGATAGTTACAATATACCAAACAAGACCTTTCTTTTAAGTAAAATACAATGCAAAAAAGTATTCAGTAAATTTGACTGTAAATCAGGCTTTTATCAAATTAAAATATGGCCTGAAGATATTAAATGGATTGCCTTTACGACACCTGAAGGCCTAATAGTAATGTCTTTTGGCCTTAAGACAGCCCCTAGCATCTTCCAACGCAAAATGGATGATATTTTTAGACCTTACAATGATTTCATATTAGTATACATTGATGATATTTTAGTTTGTAGTAGAAACGATAATGAACATTTATCACATTTAGACTTAGTATTCAAATTATTTGATAAACATGATTTAATTCTAAGTAAGAAAAAAGTTGAGTTATTTAAAACACATTAATTTCCTTGGTATGGAAATAGGCAATGGAAAAATTAAATTACAAGAACATATAGCCAAAAAGATAGTAGACTTTCCCGATAAATTAGAAGGCCTAAAACAAATTCAGGCTTTTCTAGGGCTATTAAATCAAGCAAGAATCTACTTTAAAGACCTTAGTAAATAACTAGGCCCTCTATATAATAAAACCCGTAAAAACGGACAAAGACACTTTAATATAGAAGATATTAATCGAGTAAAAATTATAAAAGAAAAGGTTAAACAATTACCAGATTTATATTTACCTTTTGACACCAATTACTTAATTGTTCAAACAGATGGATGTAAGGAAGGATGGGGAGCAATTTTATACTTTAAACCCAATAAATATAGTAATAAAAAGGAAGAATGAATATGTAGATATGCAAGTGGTAAATATAAAGAAAGCAATCAATATTTAACTAGTTTAGATTATGAATTATTAGCAATAATTTATGCCTTAGAACATTTTAAAGCCCTTTTAATTAGCAAATATGAATTTTACATTAGAACAGACTGTGAAGCAATAGTTAGATATAATAAAAAAAGATTCTAGATATACAAATAGATGGGTTAAATTTTTAGCGACCCTTAGTAATTATAGAATAGACAAAATAGAATGGCAACATGTAAAAGGCAATGACAATTCTGTAGAAGATCTTTTATCCAGAAAATTGCTTCAGTAGAAAAACTAATCCCAGGCAATTAGTAAATTCAGGCAATTTTTGAATCATTGTACCGAAATTAAGACAAGATGGCATCATCCTCAGATGGATTCAGACGACTAAACTATAACCAGGCAAGTTTTTCTAACCAAACAAATCATGTTTTTCCCGTCATTTATTTAAGCTATGTAGATAGTCGAGGAAAGAGTAGAATTAATTATGATAGAAATAATTTAGAAGTCATTCAAGTAGGAAGCAAATAGATTGGCCGAAATCATTAACAAGAAACTCAAGTTTTAGTCGAAATTTTCACCAAAACCATCCTTCCTAGAAGTGGAGCAACCGGGTGGACAGCTCCTCCTTTTGGTTGGAGCAAGCTCAACTTCGATGCAGCTATTCGAAGAACCGAGGCAAGCCTAGCTATGTTATGCAGGAATGATGAAGGAACATGCGAATTCGGATACACTTTGAAAGTCAATACTGGGAATGCTGAGGAAGCCGAGGCGTTAGCGGCTCTGTTGGCCATCAAGAAAGCGGTAGAATTAAAGATGAACTATGTGATCCTGGAAGGGGATGCTGAAGTAATTATCAACCTCATCAAAAATCACTCTTCCAACCCACCATGGAGATGCAGGAACACCTTCCATGAAATTTATGCTCTTTTGGCAAAGGTACCCTGTTGGGAAGCTGCGCACATTCCTAGAGGAAAGAACTTGGCAGCCCATAACCTTGCAGCAAATGCCTTTACTTACAACCTTTTTGGCTTTGTTCCATTTTTGTCCAATTTACTTTCTAATTTGGAAGAAGATAGGAACATGGTTGTAACTGTTTGATTTTAATACAATGTTTACCCTTTCATAAAAAAAAAGTAGCATGTGGTGGTTGTTTAACACCACCTCATCAGCTTATATAGTTATGCTAGTACTTATGTTGCGACATATAAAAATGACGTCATCTTGCTATGAAGAATTATTCAAAAGATGACTGTCAAAACGATCAACCTAACCACCGTGGCACCCAAAATCCCGAATTGCAGGGAAACATTTCCTCGGATCTCGTAAGCGCGGTCAACTCTAGGTGTAGTAGATCGAGACCACATGGTTCGTGCACGGTAGAGTTTAGTGGCTGGAAGCGGCTCCGAGGGTTGGATGGAAGTTAAAGAGAGGGAAGATAGTGAGAGAGGGGAAGTGACATATGAAACGCCAAATTACAAGAAGTATTCGTACTCATGCTTCTGACTTAATGTCATATGTATTCGTACTCATATCAAAGATGAAACCAATCTTAAGTGCACACTAAACCATACTCTCATATGCATTCGTACTCATGTTTGTGACTTAATATCACTGCAGATGCAGGACTTGTCACCTCAATATACTGATTTGATCACCACCAATGGTGTTATTGTAGTTGCTTTTCTGATTTTATTGCAGTAGAACAAATTATGCAGACAGTACAACATTCCAAAGTGCAGACTACGTATCCAGCTTCCTGAAGAGCATACTGTTGAGGCTATACAGTGAGGAAGTGAACACCACTCAAGTAGTGAGAAATGGAGGGTAATATGTTGCTTTCGACCCGAGGACCTTAGCTTTGGTATCTGGAAAATGTTCCAGCCCAGGAAGCTGAGTGACCTCTCCATTTACTGTGACTCCAACAGGGTAACTTAGGAGGTGACCAGGCAAGTCGCGGTCCAGCGTCTCGCCAGCGTAGAGATCCCAGTACTTCTCAGCTGTTTTGTTCAACTTTTGGATGCAATCTTGGCTTTCTGGTCTGAGGAAACAGTCGTCCAGCATGCCTAAGTGCTCGTACCACAACGACATTCTAAAGCCGTGTATCTGACCCCTCGCGGGCTGTTTGCTAGAGAGATGATACGGTTGGAAGCCGCCCATGGCGATCTCCGAGTCCCTGGCACCATCCATTGACCTCTGATTGATGTTGGCGGATCCTATGATTATGTACTCATCATCAACTGCAAAAGAGGGGAAAGCATTCTGAGCATATTCACCAGGTGTGGTCAACTTGATGCCTCAAAAAATAGCTCTATGCATGTATTTGAGACACAGATTTTCTACTGAATCGAGAAAATTTACTCCTCCGTCCCTTTAATGAAATCAACAGATTCATGTACAATCTCTTACTTGAAAAATTGAAGCTGTTCTTCGAACTTCGTTTATGGTACTTAATGTTTTACTTGCCTCAACGTGATTACGGATAATATGAGACCTATGTGCTTATGAAAGTCATCTTGTAAAGGGTCTGCCTTTATGGGACATCCAGAAAAGAAAAGAGGTCTGTAATAAAGGGTGAATAGTCACCACTCTCCTGGGTCACATATATAAACCGTTTGTGAGCCATGATCCACAAACCTGACTCTAATATTTACCCGAGGAATGATGTCTATTTCAAAGGGTGGGGGAAGTAGTGGCATTAAGTTACCTATCATCATCTTAGCATGCACGTAGATCATGAACCTCCTGGCTTGTTGAGCTCTACTGTAATCTGTGTCGTCGTCGGGTTTCTCTGAAGGTAAATATTCACCACTCTTCTTGGTCTCTCTGTTACCTAGGCAGAAGAAAGTCAGATAGTCCTTTGGGTTCGCCACGATTCCCTTTGCATTAAGGGCTTGAACTATATCAGTGTACATCATCTCCATAGTCCTCCTCTGCCAATCCAATATTGCCTGAGCAGCTTCCTTCTCTGGAACACCCTCCGGCCACATTGGAATGACAACATAGACCGAGAACCTCTCTCCTGCTTCGATCTTACTAACAATCTTCAGTGACAACTCTTTTGGGATTAGGTGCAGTGCCCCGATGTCCTCGTCCTTGAGGTCCTTGGAGTACCAAGAGAAAGAGCTTCCAATAAAGTATTGGTTTTCAATGTAAATGAAGTTTTTTGCTCGGCGAATGGCATTAATGTAAGCATCTTGAATACTTCGATCAATGATGTTGTCTTTCCCGCTAATCAGGCCGGCTCTGGCTGCTTCCTCGGGTTTATCAGGGAAGCCAAATGCGGCTCCGCCATCGATTGACCTAAACATTTGGACATTCCATACTTCATGGTCATCAGGGAACATAACTGGAGATGGTGGTATAAGTGTTGTCTCAAGTTCCCTTAATTTCACAAGCAAGTCCTTCTCACCTTGCTTCAACCACCTTTGCTCAAAATTGAACAGCACATCCCAGGCAATCGGTCCTTCTAACCGGCTATGAATGTCATGCCAAGGTTCCCTCGGTCCACCCTTTTCTATCGACGAACCAACAAAATTAGGCTGATGGAAATCATCATGGTGGACAATGTCCAAGGTCCTGAAAAGGCTATGAAAAGGGGTGTCATATCTTCCATCACAAAGATCAATACCACCAATAAAACTCACAATCCTCCTCCTTTCTTTGTGTCCATTTGGCATCTTGCTATCCACGACTACAATCTTCTGGTGATGGGTGAACATGGTTCCAATCTCCAAGTCCTGAATAATGCTTCTTCCATCATCCGGATTACGCGGACATAACACACAGTGGACTTCGGTGTCACGGAAGTAATTGCATGTTTCTTCATCATGAGTCGCCATCATTCCATCCTCTTTCAAGTTCTTAACGGAAGTTCTGTCGTCCCAAACAAGCATTAGAACCCTAACACCTTCATTCGCCTTTTTCTTCAGTAGCTCTCCCAAGGTTATGTCTCCGCCTGGCTTTTGCCTCTTCGAGTCCCTCACCAACGTTATCTCTGTGTAAACCGACCACCCGGTTATGTAAATTAAGTGCTTGGCATTGGAAATGGCATCGAAAACATCTTCCCAGCATCGGTGTGGCTGATAAAACTTTCCCCCAGAAAGAGGAATTTTAGGAACAAAGTTGTCCGGAATGTGAGAATCTTGGTAAAGTGAAACTCTACATCCATTTCTCTGGGGAAAGAACGTGTATGGCACACCAGGAAACTTTGGACTTTTTATGTCCCGCGACCAATTTACTTCTTTAGTAACTTCAAAATACTGTAGCTTTACGTGGATTTTGGAATGTCCATGTATAGGTTTATGGTCTTTATCGACGATCTCAAGCCAATTATCCACTTCTTCTCCATTTAGAAGTTCTTGAACGGGCATGTAAGCTCTTCCGATCAGTTCTGCACCAATGGGTTTGTCTTCTTTGATAGTGAAGATGACATTGGAAGCCATGTGAGCACAGTAAATGTGGAAGGACTCGTCCCATCGCGGATTGGAGTGTTCGTTTTCTAACAGTCTGGTTCGGCCTACTCGGGCTTTCTCTAAATCGATTGTTGCATAGAGCCTGGAAGCAGTCTTACTGAAGCCAACAGCTTTCTCTAAATCTTCCACTACCTGCAGGCAAGAGCCATTAAGAGGACAAAATATCAGATCATGAAGGTGAATCCAGCTATATTTGAAAAGCTGATCTCTATATACACGCGCCGCCCGCACACACACACACACACTAGTATGGATAATTCAAATAAAAAATTTTAGTAATCTCAGTAGACAACACAATTTAGACTTAATTACTACAACTATTTTAACTAAATCATAATGAGCAAATAAATTGGAAACGGTTAGTCAAAGACTCGAAGTATGTAAGTTCATTACATGGTCTCATTTTCAAATGTGAATTGCTAATGTCAATCATCAACAATATTTGTTACTATGTGTAGTGTGAATTGCTAATGTCAATCATCAACAATATTTGTTACTATGTGTAGTACTTGTTTCCTTTGTCAGATCAAGTTGTTTCTAAAGAGCATCCTAACTATTCTACATTAAATCTTGTTATTAAAGGTACACTGATATTTAATCAATTTTAAACATATTTTTTAAATATTTAATTCTCGCCAAACACTACAAGTTTCGCATTGCAATAATAAATGTGAAAAAAGTGTTTTAAAGATAATTTGACACACTTACAATGTAATGTGAAGTGTATATATTAGGATTGTCCAGTCTCTTGTAATATAATTTTATGGCATGTATATAAGTTTATAAAGTGTGAGATAAACGTTAAAAACTAAAAAAAAAATATATGTTTGAATTATAATTAAGATCATATTGAAAAAAGTTCAAAATTTGTAATTAGGAAAGAATCATAAAAAAGTGAAGTGTCCGATAGAAAAGGAGTTAAGAATAATATGTATAAAAAAATTTGTACAACAGAAAGACTTGGAAACTTAAATGTTATTTCTTAAAATCAAGAATCAAATGCACTCAACACACATATTAGGAACATATAAAAATGCAATTGCATAGGCATTAAATATAGTAGATGTTACTTGCAATGATCTTTTCAAATTTTGTACCTGTCATTTTTAAAGTTTTGGGTCTTGTTCCAACAAGAATATTCACTGAAGTTCAAAATATCAACTAGGACTTTCGATATTGTCCATTATTCATCTTGTTTCTATCTATAGATTGATAGCAATTTTTTTGTAGCAATGGTTGTTGGGGGTAAAAGTAGCCCCTCCACTCATCTCACCTTCTATTTCTATTGAACATTTTATAGTGTACTCTGCTCTCTTTCGTTTTAACCTAGCATGATCTTGTTAATCTTAAGCACTGTTATTAGGCTATTAATTCTGTTGTGCATGTTATTTAGCATATATTTGTCACAAGATTTTTTATATTAGCACATAAAATTTTTGTATAATACTACACATACTAATCTAAAAAAGCAATATGGTCATGCCTATAAATTTAAGTTTGTAGCCACATACAAGAGTTAGTAAACGTAATAGCCGGTTCACCTAAAAAAAAAGATAAATAAAGAACATGATAATACCTCAACTTAGGAACGGTTCTCTAAGGAGTAGCAGAAAGTAATGTCTTCTTTTATGGATCTCGATCTAGGCAAGTTTTAAGGTTAAGTTTTGATACGGCGGGGCTTGATCCACATTCGTTTTGGTTAATTCATACTTTTTGTCACTAAAATACGTATTAGTGAACTTTTAAAGAGATAAAATATTTTAATTTAGTCAAAAATATTGTAATTGATTAGGAAATAAATCAGACTTTCTGATAGGTTTTAGATATATGAATGGGTATAAAAAAAATCTTAATAACATGGTCTTAGAGATTGCAAAAGCATTGTTCTTACGGGACCTAAGCTCGAGAACGACATATTTTGAAAGTTCGTCTTATCACGAAAGTGGATTTTTGCTATTCTTTGATTAAGTTTACGCAGTTGAGTTAGTTATTACACTTGCAAATTTCGTATTAATTTGCCAAGTTAAGCTTAGTAATTACATATTGAACTATTAAAAGAAAAGTTTTGGAAGATATATGTTAATAAGATGCAAATAAAACTCGTCTACAATCCCAAGTTCTGGGTAATTTGGATTCAATTCAAGTTGTTTATCGGTAAAAATAGTGTAACTCAGTTTTCACAACCTTTTTGTCCGTAAAAGTTTCTGTATGAACAAAGTTGAAACTCTTAATATGGATATAAATTAAGTCAAAAACTTTTAATCTAGTTTTTTCATGAAAACTTTTAGCTAAAAAGTCGAAAAACACCCTATGTTTTGGCAAACTCTAAAATTCAAAGAACAACTCTAAAACTGAAAAAGGATATTTTAGAGAAAGAGGTTTAATACTATGCTGAAAGTCGAAAACACTCTTAAACCATTTTAAATGGGCATTTAATTTTAAGTAATAAATATTTAAAAATGGTATTTTCAAGGAAAAAATGTCTAGCAATATGACCCCTTGGGATCATATTTATACGGGGGAAACCAGATCCATACCAGTTTTAGTTAAATGCATAATCTTTTGTCACTAAAAGATATGTTAGTGAACTTTTAACTTCTTGAGTGACAAAATATTTAAATTTAGCCACAAATGTTGAAATTATTTTCCCCCTTTCTAAAGTTGAAATCACCCTTCATTTTTATAAATCTTTCAAATTTAAAAAGGATAATTTTAATGAAAGAGCGCTTAACCATTTCATCCCTTAAGAACATTTTTACACAATAGGGATCCACACCTGTTTTAATAAAACCCAGACTCTTTTGTTACTAAAAGATATATAAATGAACTTTAACCCCTTGGGTCATGTTTATACGGTGGGGCTAGATCCCCACCCACTTTAATTATATTCATATTTTTTATTACCAAAAGATGCATTAGCGAACTTTTAACCTCTTTATTGACAAAATATTTGAATTTCGTCAAAAAGATTTAATTTAGCCTCACTGTTTTCAAAAGTCATAAACTCCCTTAATTCTTATTAACCTTTTAAATTTAAAAAAGGATATTTTAACCACACACACACAAAAAAATGCTTAGCCGGTTTCTAAACTTGAGCCTTTTCAAGTCGGAAAAAATTTATTAATCATTTGAGCTCAAATATATTGGAGTCTTTATTAATCCAGTTTCGGCTAATCTTATTACCTATGAGAGTGGATTATACAAAGACAACAACCATGTGGATAACATATTGTCATGCAAATATATGGTTTTCCCGGTTAGAATGAAACATACAAAGACAATAACCCATATGAAGAACATGTTACCATGCGAATAAGGGTAATCCAATAACTCTATTACGTACTTAAGATTATTTATTTTCTATGAATCCAAATTGTAATTAGGAGCTGAATGGTTCGATTTTATCAATCTTAAAATTCATGATTACATATGCATATATAAAATTTTAGATAACTCTAGTTTTACAATGACCTTCTTACACCGATATGTCTGTATTCAAAATCTAGATATAAACCTCAGTTTTTCGATAGTTTTAATATACTAATATGTTCATATTGCAACCTATATGCATACACACTAGTTCAAAGGTTACAGAAAACTCTGTTATATGTAAGTTGTTTTTCTAATCAAGTTTGATGGAGAATATGTAGGGCAATTTTATTCCAATGCGAATGGCTATAAGTTTTGGTAGGGTTTTTCCGGTAAAGATGTTCAAAGAGTATGCAACATTAGTTGAATGGTGATTTTATAAGGTTTTTTTTTCTTCTTTAATAAAAGTCAAAACAATCATTAGCTCTAAGAAAACGTACCTTCCAATAAGGTATTTTGAGGAAATAAGATTGACATCGTATGAGAAGTCCAAAATACAATTGATTTTTTAATCCAAAAGGGTATTTTTCTATAGGATTTCTTTCTTTATTGTTTAGGAAAAGTCAAAACAACCCTTAAATCAAACAAAAATATATATTTTAATAAAGTATTTTAAGAAAAGAAGCTTGATATCTTATGAAAGGTCAAAAAAACACTTAATTTTTTATAACACTCTAATCCAAAAAAGGTGTTCAATGGGAAATGAAAAGGGGTTATAAGTCAAAGCACCCTAATTGACCCTAATTTTTCATGAAGACTTCAATTTAAATGGACATTCTAAAAAGAATAGAAAGTTATTTAATCTGATCTCTGTGCTTCTATATATGTAAAGGTTACAGGTTTCGTTTTCTTTGGGAGGTAAAAGTCAGAACAACCCTAAAATCTAACAAAACCATATACTCCGATAAGGCTACTTTAGGAAAAGATGATTGATATTGCATGAGAAGTCAAAACACCTTTATTTTTTTAATCAGACTCTAATCCAAAAAAAAGTATTTTATGATAAAAACAATTATAAGTCGAAAACACCTTTGGTCATCCCTAACCTTCTATGAAGATTTCAATTACAAAAGAATTTAAAAAAAGTTAAGGATTAGCCCCTCATTCCTAGGCACCAACATCATCAAATCCTACCTCGACATGGACTGGCTGTTAAGCACAGAGTGAATGGCAGCATGTACCTCGACAATGCTCTCCTGGACATCTATGCTACGTGCAGCTTTACTATGGACGATGCACGCGTGGTCTTTCAAGACATGTGTGAGAAGAATGATGTGTCGTGGACGATTACCGGATACATCCATCTGGGTTATGGCTATGGAGGTCTTCCAATTTTTAGGCAAAGGTTAGTGATTAGACAAGAAAACAACCCACCATGGTGTTTCAATTTTCAGTAAGTTTTGTGTTGTTCAGCTCATATTTGATGCCTAAGTACAGACACTGCTTGTATTGAACAATCCAAATGGGAGACGCTGAAACAAGTTAAAGCTTGTACTGCGGTGGGGACACTGCTATGCTTCATGCCTATAAAGGCAAGAAGCATCTATTTTTGCTTGTCATTTAAGCAAATTTAAATAGCTGCAAAGTCTTGACAAGGCTAATCCTTGTCGCCGTAAGCATCCAAGAAGCCAGTGAAAAAGTGCTTAAATTATAATAAGTTCCCTAATACAGTGTCCAAGACTGCAAGATTTGAACCCGAGTGGTGTTCTAGGACTCTAACACCCTGCTACTAATGATTTGAAGTTGAATTTCTATGTTAAGAGCTCGACAAGGTGAGAAGATTGTTCCATTATGTCAGTAAACACATCCCAAATGCTCCATCTTTGGCAGCATCCTTAATAAGAATGCACTTTCATGACTGTTTTGTAAGGGTTAGTATCAGTACTTCATTACAGTTTTCCACTAATATGAATTTTTAGCTCTAAGAACTTCATTCATCATCCCTGCAGGTTCATATTTGAGAACACTGGATCACACTAGTTGGTTCATGGTAAGTGCTAGGTGCTACGCTCTTTTGTATACTGTACGACTACTTTATACATTCATCACTCCACAATGTCATCATACCTTCTTAGCTCTGTGTTGGCATGCTGCTTCCTATTATGTCATCCCACAAGCCTAACACTCTTATCAAATTCTGTCCTATTTGTTGTTTCCACCATGACAACTCATTTGCAGTCTTAACAAAGTACTTCCGTCACTACCTATATCTTGGTGTACTATCAAGAATCTTCAAGCTTTGAAAACAGAAAGTAGAGATCAAATCTTCTCAAGAAATAATACATCACAAGGAAACGAAAAAACATACCCAAAAAAAAAAACGCGTTATCAAAGATATTAATAAGACATTACCTCTCTCCTTCTAGGTTTCTCCTTAGAACTTGATGAATATTGGAACTAATGTGGTTGTAGAGGCTGGTGGCTTTAGGGTAATGTGTAACGTGAAAGAAGGTAGGGTTTTGAGACCATGCATGAGTTAAGTATAATTTGATAGGGTTTCTTTTTTATTATTATTATTATTGGTAAAAGTTAAAACATTCCTAAAATTTGATAGAATCGTATACTCCAATAAGGTTATTTTAAGAAAAGATGTTTGATATTGTATGAGAAGTAAAAAACAACCATGTTTTTTTAATAAGACTCTAATTAAAAAAAGGCTATTTTTTGGGGAAAAATTATAAATAAAAAACATCTCTGTCACTCTTAACCTGTTATGAAGACTTCATTTAGAAAAGGGCATTTTAAGGGGAAAAAAAAACTGGCCATTTAATCTGATCTGTGCTATATATACACAAGCGCGCGCGCGCACACACACACACACACACATACACATAAACTCAAGTAAGAATAAACTTAATCAGTATGACTATTTTAATTAAGTTATAATAAGCAAATTAATTGTGAAGCTAATCAAAGACTCGAAGCTTGAAACGTTCATTGCATAAAACATGGTTTTACTTTCAAACACAACTTGCTAATGCCAATTAGCAATATATTTGTCAGCATTTAATCTGTCACATCATGTTGTCAGTAAAGAGGATCTTAATTCTTTTATATTACATCTTGTTACCGAATGTACACTAACGTTATAATTAGTTTGAAACATCTAACACAAATATTTCATCCTCACCAAACATTACAAGTTTGGCATTGCAATAATAAAGGTGAAGAAAGTCTTCTAGAGAGAATTTGGCGCACATGAAATGTAACGTGAAGTGTATATATTGGAGTTGTCCAATCTCTTGTAATATAATTATACATGATGTACATTAGTCTAAGAAGTTTGGGCTAACATTTAAACTTTGAAAATTAGCAACTTAGTGATACCAATTGAAGTTCAAAATTATTAACCCGAACAAGATCATAAGAAGTAAAATGTCTAATGGGAAGGAGTTAGGATTTATATATTCATAACGAATTTTGTAAAATGAAATGACTAGGAGTTTTAGTGTTATACCTTTAAAATCAAGAGTCAAATGAACTCAATGACCTAGCAGGGTGCATAAAAAACTAAATTGCATAGGCAACAAACATATTAGCTGTAATTTTCAAGGATCTGCCCTAATTCTCTACCATTCACTTCTAAAATTTTGTCCTTTTTTTAAGCAAACGTATCTACTAAAGTTCAAAATATCATCTTCTAGGACTTTCGGTATCATCCACCATCCGTCTTGTTTCTTTTCTCTAAAGTGATTGTCATTTCTTGTAGTAATGGTTGTTAGGGGGGGCAAAATTGCCTCTCCATTTTGTTTTCTTTTCGTATGTTATCTTCTTTTTCTGCTTTTTCTATTCATCAGTTTATGGAATGCTTTAAAGCTATCTTAATATTATGTTGTAAAGCCCTTTTTTGTTTTAATCTATGATCATGTTAATCTTAGTAATACATATTGAGCTATCAACTCTCTTGTGCATGTACGTAATTCAACATATATTTGTCACAAGATTCTTATTTAAGGCATATCTTTTTTATGATATAGTGCACCCACTTATCTAAAAAGCCAATATGATCCTATGCAAATAGATTTAAGTTTGCAACCACGTAAAAAAGTTAGTAAGATGCAATAATTGGTCCACCATAAATAAAAGATAAAAAAAAAAGAACATAATAATACCTAAAAATATGAATGATTCTCTAATAAGTAGTAGAAATTAAGTTGTTCTTTTTATCAATTTTGATCCAAGCAAAGTTTTGACATTAATTTTTAAAAGGTGAACAGAGACACGGTGGGTCTTGATGAGTATTATCAAAGGCACGCTTAGGCACAGGGCGTAGCCTAGGGTAAGTGGTGCTCCTCCCTTAGTGCTGGGCCTAGCGCCTTCAAGGAGACATTAGCAATGCCTGCCCCCCCCCCCCCCCCACGAGCCGACAAGGCCATGTCGGCGGCGGAGACGCCAACAAAGACTGAAGAAGTTGAGTTACTGATTAATACCATTATGGCCTCATGCGTCCTTTTTTTTTATTCTCTTTTTGACCTAGAACCTAAATTTATCTCGTACTCTCACTGCCCTATCGTGCACCCGTCGCCACTATTCCCATTGGTGCAGTTGCTGCTCCTGTCATTACCGCCCACTGCTGCACCACTGCGTCGCAGCTGCTGCCAACTACTCGACCACACTAGTTCCGTCTCTCTCTCTCTCTCTCTCTCTCTCACTCTCTCTCCTCCCCCCTCCGTCTCCCTCTCGCTCTCTCAGACACACACTAGTTCCATGTACCATCGGTTTAGTCCGGTAGCAGTTTTGAGTACGTACCTACCGACATCGTCTTTATCTTATTCCTTTTTTCATATCTTTTTTTTTTTAAGTTCATCTAATGCCGTTGAGTGGAACCTGTCTCTATCTTTTTCCTCTTTATTGCTATTGTTATGAAAGAATTTATTGCCATCTTAGTGAAAGGTAATCAAATCAGAGGAGAACTGCTCTTATGGTTTGGGTGATATTCACTTGTGATGGTTTACTATTAAACAACGGAGAACCAAAAAGTGGAGAACTTAATTATCGCTATCGTTATGCTCACTTGTGATATAGTTTGCTGCCACGGAAAGGACACAAAACAATAGGAAGAAGAGTTTTTGGTTTTAAAGTGATTTCAGTTTTTAAAGCTATTTAGTTAAAATTGGGTATTAGTGATGGTAAAACTAAATTTTCAAAAAAAAAAAAACTTTAGTCTGTGATGATTTCAATTTTTAATTCTAATTTTTAGGAGTTTAGTTCCAATTTAAGCAATGCCAAGGTTTGTTGTATAGAAAGGAAAAGGAAGAAGAATATCTATATATTTATATTTTCAATATTTTACGCCTCACTTTAAAAAGACACGCCTGCACCTTGCGCCTACGCTCCTTGAGCCCTTTGCGCCTTTGGTGTTCAAAACCTTTAATAAAACCGAGCTGTATTCATACCCGTTTTTGGTTAAATTCAATTTTTTTAATCTGTAAAAGATGCTGCAAACTTTTGAGCTCTTTATTCCTTTTAATCGAAGACTTTAATCGGGCTTTCTGATAGGTTTCAAATATATAAATGAGTAAAAAAGGAAATTCTAATAACAAGGTCTAGATGATTACATAAACAATGCTCTTATAGATTTAAGCTTATTACATTTTTTATTTTATATTAATTTGTTAATTTCAGCTTATTAAGTATTTAACTATTAAACAAAAAATTCTTGGAGATATGTTTTAATAAGACACAAATAGAACTCATCAACAATCCCAAGCTCAGGGTAACATGATTCAACGCCAAGTTAAACACATGATATACTAATAAGATAGTGTCACTGAAGGTTTATGATATTATATCGGATAGGTTCCACATAAAAAAAATATTTAACTTATATATTAGTAAGCCTTATTTAATACAAAAATTAATTCTAATCATTCTAGAATTCTACCTAATCAAATATAATAATCTATTAAAACTTCATTTTGACAATTATGTCTTTAAATAGTGTTCTCTAATGATGAAAATTAAAATCCATAGACCAAAAAAAAAACTTATGAAATTTAGAACAAAACATGGTCTAATAATTAATTTAAACTTTGATAGGATCCTTATATATTTAATTAATTTTGCAAGAGTAATGAGGATTTTCTGTAAGCCTTATATATTTTGAAAACTAATACTAAAATCATTCTAAAACTCAAGCTAATTAACATACTAACTTATTAGAACATAATATCGACTATTGTATCATTAAAATCACTCTCTAATATGAATACAAAAGCTCAAATATATAAAAAAATAAAAATAACATTTTTAATTCAGAAGAAAAAAATAATGTTACAATTGATCGAGGTTAAACAATTTATGAGACTTAGAACAAAAAAGATGATCTAACAGTTGATTTAAATTTTGATGGGGTCCATATTCTTATGTTTGATTAATTTTGTAAGTATAGTGAGGGTTATAGTCATACTCCTTGTATAATATAAAAATTAATTTTAATCATTTTAAAACTCAACATAATCAATACACTAACTTATTAGGACTTAATTTTGACTATTGTATTCTTAAAACCACTCTCTAATGTGAATATAAAAATTCATATGTCTAAAAAATAAAAATAATATATTAGATTTAGAGGAAAAATTAAAAAATGACATTCTAATTGAGTTAAATGTATAATTTTTATTCATATATAGATATATACGTAATATACAATAGATAGCTATAGTAAAAAATGAACAATGTGATTTATAAATTTAATTAAAAGTCAACACTTTTAAATAAGACCTCAGGACCAACATATTGGTTATATTCCAAGCATAAAGATTTAGAAAACAAATCAAATATGAGATTTGAAAAAAAAAAGATACGATAAATGTACTCTTCCCATGTTTGAGAAATTATATAACCTTTACAATGAATTTGTTTTAACTAATTTTACAAAGCTTATTGTATTCAATAGAGTAACAATAATAGGACCGTATAAGAAATAATAAAAAATATTATTTTTGTAGTTGTTTAAATTTACATGAATAATAAGATCAATTACTAAATATTATATTAATTGTAAGCTTTGAAACTTAATTTTAATTACAATAGAGTCGATTATAACTATGAGCGGCGATTGATGTGTGCATTCCATAGCAATTATGTGAACTAGTTAATCATTATCCCATAATTGTTACTTAGCATAATGATATTTACTAAAATTTACAAGCTCATTATAGTCCGCAAGAACAACCCGACAAAAGTCGGTATACAAAAGTTACATTATATTATAATAAAACAAGTATCCATGAAAAAGTACAACTAAAGGCATTTATTGATTATAAGAAATATAGTATTCTGACAAACACTAGACCTATAAGAAGTAAAGTCAAACATTTTAAATTTAAACCTCTTTTAAACTATACTTTATAAATGTATTTACATATCCTCCTTTTGTCCAACATAATTTGATAAACTTGCCTTTTTGGGCCACCACAAAAAACTGCTCATTTTCAAATTAAGAAATATTATGTAGGTACTTTTACCTAGTTTCCTTTTTATACTTTTTTATTTTATTTTTCTTCACATATAAATCTCCATCAACTCATTTTCTTTCTCCTAACCAACTTTCTTACACTTTTTTTTATTCATTTCTCTCTTCACACTTAACACTCCACCAATACATTTTCTCTCCTGGCCAATTTTCTTCCCCTCCTCTCTCTAAAGAGTGGAATAGAAAAAAAAACACAATATATTACTTATATCCTTAATCTGCGGGCAAAAAAAAGTTAATCAAATTATGTGGGATGGAGGGAGTATTATATTTTAATATTAACACTTTAAAAACACTCCAACACAAAGATTGTCGATTGAACGTCCTCACATGCAATTTTACAAAAATTAGAAAAATACTATAAATTATTCGATATTACTTTTTTGTTTGTTAAAAATAATCGGCAAAAGTGAATAACTTACTTGACATTAAAAAATTTGTCTATAAGCCCTTTGAATTTTTATCTAATTACTATCAACAATTATGACGATATTTTCTGGTCATTAGCACCTTAAAAGCTCTCTAAACATAGAGGATAGGACACACACACACACACACACACACACACACACACACACACACACACACATATATATATATATATATATATATATATATATATATATATATATATAGGGAGCAGATCCCTATCTACCGGTAGAGAAATTGTTATTTCTCCACCATAAATCTAGCCGTCCACGTGTACTCGTGGACGGCTCAGATGTGTTTTTTTTTCTTGAAAAAGTTACAACCGCTACTCTTTCATGCGGTCGCAAAATTTGACAGTATTGCCCTTCAACCCCAACCGCAAAAAAGACTAGCGATTGAGGACCCACGAAGGAAATCCCCCAACCGCAACACTTTGTTGTGGTCGGTATCACCAAATAAACCCCCCAACCGCAACAAGTGTTGCGGTTGGTATGAGTTGCCTTTCCAACCTCATAAACTGCATGTCATTGTGTTTGCAGGGATTTAGGTCAAAAATTGTGGATGTCAGGGAGGAAATTCTAAGAAAAAGAAGGGCAGGCAAATTACCTGGTGACACGACCTCAGTGCTGAAGGATTGGTGGCAGCAACACTCAAAGTGGCCTTACCCAACAGTAAGGCTTTAACTTGACCAGCTGTAGTTCCAATGCTATAAAAACTTTATTTTCATCATCCAGCTTCTTTGTTTGTGAAAATTGGTTGGCACAACTATTTTACCTTCTCCGCTGTTAATAAGTCACTAATTTATGATGGTCATATCAGAAAGCATTCAACATCTGGCTGTTATCAATTGATTACGTTCTCTCTTATTACATTGAATATGTTATCTCCTTTGCGAATCGAACACGTCTATTACCGTACAATTGTCGCTTGAGAACTCTCCTTTTTACCCAAGTGAATGGGCCTCTCTCTCTAGCTGCTTGTGATCCTAAAAGGCAAATGATACCAACCGCAACACTGTTGCGGTTGGGGGTTTCTTCCGTGGGCCCTCAACCACTAGTCTTTCTTGCGGTTGGGATTTAAGGGCAATACTGTCAAATTTTGCAGCCGCATGAAAGAAAGAGTAGCGGTTGCAACTTTTTCAAGAAAAAAAAACACATCTGAGCCGTCCACGAATACACGTGGTCGGCTAAATTTATGGTGGAGAAATAACAATTTCTCCACCGGTAGATAGGGATCGACTCTCATATATATATATATATATATATATATATATATATATATATATATATATATATATATGGGAGCTGATCCATTGATAGCGCTAGCAAAATGGAGTATTTGCTAGCGCGATCTGGGCCGTCCATCCTGAAAGATGGACGGTCCAGATCGCGCCTTTTTCAAAAACTGTCAGTCGTCCGCGACACTATGTCGCGGACGGATTTTTTTACCTTTTTGCCCTTCCACCCGTCCGCTACATTGTATCGCGGACGGTCCAAATCTTCTTTTACGTTTTTAACAAAAATACCGTCCGCTACATTATGTAGCGGACTATTTTACTTTCTCGAAAAGAGACATCTGTGTTGTCAGCTCTGGAAAAAAGACAACCAACTTTTATTTTCTCTTTCCCCCTCATCTTTCATCTTCTCTCTTCTGGATGAGCTCCTTCAAGACGGTGGTTCCTTCGGGGTAGTTGGACAGCACCTCCCGTGTCCGACGATCAAGGACACAACGATCTTTCCCCCTCATCTCTCATCTTCTCTCTCTCCTTTGTGAGCGTGCGAGTGGCGATCGAGGCCACAACCATTTGAAAACTCTTCCTTCTCTTTCTATCTTGCCGCTTCAAATAGTTATGATGTGCTTTGATCTGGTTGTCATGGGTTTGAGAAATTAAGTTTTTTTTTTAAATCTTTTCATTTTTGATAAAGGGTGATAGAAATGGAGGAGGTTGAAGACCCTAGAACAAAATGGCAATCTGTTGCCAGCCAATTTCATGAATGGTTCCAGCTTGCAGGTGGATGTGCTAATTGAGTGTGCTCGTTTTGGAGTCTTTTTTACCAATGGCAATCTGTTGCCAACGAACTTCATGAAGATTTGTTCATCAGGATCAAAGTAAGAAGAGAGAGAAAAAGAAGAAGTCAGAATGAGAGAAGGGAGGGAAAAAGAGAAGACTAGTCCGCTACATTATGTAGCGGACTAGTCTTCTCTTTTCCCTCCCTTGCGGACACATTAATGACACAGAAAAGTCATACCACACATGTGTGGGCCTGTCATTCGTCCGCGATACTATGTCGCGGACGGCATCGAGGGGCAAAAAGGTAAAAAATGTCGTCCGCGATATTGTGTCGCGGACTACTTTTTTTTGACATGCGTCAGGGCCTGTCAGTCGTCCGCGATACTATGTCGCGGACGGCATGGAGGGGCAAAAAGGTAAAAAAATCCGTCCGCAACATAGTGTCGCGGACGACTGACAGTTTTCGAAAAAGGCGCGATCTGGACCGTCCATCTTTCAAGATGGACGGCCCAGATCGCGCTAGCAAATACTCCATTTTGCTAGCGCTATCAATGGATCAGCTCCCTATATATATATATATATATATATATATATATATATATATATATATATATATATATATATATATATATATATACATACATGTACATACATATATGTATGTGTATATATCTATATGTATATATATGTATGTATATATGTATATATATAGATGTATGTGTATATATATATATATGTATGTGTATATATATATTTTTATGTATATGTATGTGTATATATATATATATATATGTATATATATATATAAGCATTTAGAATTAAAATGGATATGTAAAAACCCCTTTTCTTATCACAATTATAGTTATATTTGCTAATTAAGGTTCATGTTACCAGTAGGACTATCCAATTATTATAAGTTCTAAGTGTAATACCCCATACCTAGAATACGGTTTATGGTGAATTCTAGGATTTTAGTTAATTTTAGCTGCGGTTATGGTAATATACATTAATTGGAGTCTTTAGTGACGATTATCGCCAGTTGTATTGATTGACCTTTAGCGACAATTTATAATGCTCTTAAGTTGCAAATTAATGAGCTGGGGAGAATGTGACTTTCGAAACTTTTCATTTGTCAATTAAATTTTTATTTTAATCTTAATCTAAAGTTATAGCCTTTTAAGAGATGTGGATGAAATGGTGAAAATAACTAAGTATGAAGGGGTTGCTAGCAAGTATTAGCAGTAGGGCAATCATATATGTTAGCCCTATGGTTGGATAACCTAGGCTTACATCTTGTTTTGATGATAACTACACATTGATTATGTTCTAATGTGTGCTTTGAGTGTATTCTTAGTAGGCATATACATGCACACTCATGAAGACACATTTGTGAAGTTGGATAGATGAATTAAAGCCAAAGAAGCTTAAAGTTATAGTGGACATGCTATAGAAGCTTCATCAAGTCCAATGTCGAAGAGCAACAAAGAACGCATCGGCTAAGTTACTATCGATTATAATTGATCTTTACTATTATGTAACTAGTCTTGGTTTGATGCTTGGATTGATGACTATGACCTAAAAAGACCTTAGGACACCTTGTGCATTGCATGCGAGTTCATAACCTTTCACACAAGTGTGGTTCTTGAAAATGAGTGAACTTTGGAGCTCACTCAGATTTTCTCAAAAACTATTTTGGTGCTAATCTTTTCATATTTTGATAAAACTTTTCATTAGCTTTCCAACGCAAAAAACGGCACCTCAATCCGATTTTTCTAGAGAAAGTTATGCCCAAAATAGGAAAGGGGGTTCCGTGAGGCAGCTGATAGGCAGTAGGGTATTACAGTCGACTGTATTTGAATCCAGTCGACTGCATTCCAATGCAGTCGACTGCATTGGTCAAAATTCAGTTCCAACGGCTATTTTCGAGGACAAAACTCCAACGGCTATTTTAGAGGGATTACAGTCGACTGCATTGGGAATACAGTCGACTGCAATGGCAGTTTTGCCCATATTTTGCCTCTAACGGCTATATTTCATTTGCTCTCTATATAAATGATTTGGGGCTTCATCATACACCATGGAAACCACATTCTAAGCCTCCATTCATTAGAGAAACATCAAGGCTCATAGATTAAACTTTTCTCTCTTCATCTTCATGATTTTACATCATTAAAGAGAGCATCTTTGTGAGCAATTCTTTGATTGAGAGTGAGCATTCTTCAAGTCATCAATTCTCTCATCTCTCTATTGTACTAGAGCTTCATTTGTACTCATTTCCTTTCAAGAGGGTTTCTTTGTACACATTTGATCTTTGTAAAAGGATTGTGATCAAGGCTTGGGTTTGTCAAGTCTTGGGTGAGCTTTGTGGATTCAAGGCTTGTGCTTGGTGTGGGGATATCACCAAGTGTTGTAAGGGTTTTGATCTTGACCCGGAAGAAGATTGTTGCTAGTGGATTCTAGTGCTCTTGCAAGGGACTTCCTTGAAGAGGTGGATGTAGGCTTGAGGGTAGTTCAAGCCGAACCATTTAAATCTCCTTGTCAAGTATCTCTAACTCAATCTCTTTACTTATTGCTCTACAATTGCTTGAGATTGTGTAGTTAGCATCTTCATTGAAGTATTACTTGGTTTGATTGAGTTTCATGATTGTTTCTTAGTTTAAATTCCTCATTATATTTCAAAAACCCTATTCACCCCCCCTCTAGGATTGTTTTATTGGTTTCAAGTGGTATCAGAGCCTCGGCTCTTGATTTTTTGGTTAACACCTAGAGAGTTAAAAGATCATGGGGTTTCCTAGTCTTGAGGGGAGTTCTACTACTAGACCTCCACTTTTTGATGGGTCTTCATATAGTATATGGAAAATTAAGATGCGAGTATTTTTAGAATCTTTAGATTATGAAATGTGGGGAATTGTTGAAGATGGCCCTTATGTTCCAACCAAGAGGATTAGGAATAAGCTTGTGCCAAAGGAGAAATCCGAATTTAATGACTATGATAGAAATATGCTTTGCATGAATTCTAGAGCTAAGAATTGTCTTGTTTGTGCTCTAAACACAAATGAACTCAATCGAGTTATTATGTGTGATTCGGCTAAGAGTATGTGGGATACACTTCAAGTCACTCATGAAGGGACTTCTCTTCTAAGAGATTCAAAGATGAATTTATGGCATAGAGAATATGAATTGTTTCAAATGTTTTCTGATGAATCTATTATGGAAATGAATTTTCGTTTCACTAAAATTGTTAATACTTTGAAGCAATTAGGAAAAGATTTCTCTAACGGTGATCTTGTGAGAAAGGTAATTAGGTCATTACCGAGAGAATGGGATGCAAAAATCACCGCACTTCAAGAATCAAAGGATCTCAATACTTTTCCGTTGGATGAATTAATTTGCTCCTTGATGACCTATGAAATGCAACTCGAATCATCCGGGCAAAAAGTTCCAAAGAAGAAGAAGAAGTGCATTGCTCTTAAAGCTTCATCAACAACGGATCAATCTTCATGTGCGGAGGAGAAAGACTTGAATAACAGAGAGATTGATATACTTGCAAAGGAATTTAATGAGTATCTCAAAATGAAGAAAGATGGAAACTTGCACAAGAGCAAGAACGAGTCAAGTATGGAGAGTACCTCAAGGGAGAATAAGAAGAAGAACGAGGCAAGAAAGAAGCACTCCATAAAGACATCAATTAAAGCCATTATTTGGAGCGATAATGACTCAAGTGGAGATGAAAGTGGTGATTTCGATGATAGAGATTTAAATCTATGCTTCATGGCTCAAAAAGAAGATGAGGTAAATTCTTCATATAGTGATAGTGATAGCAATTTTTCCAATGATGATATTTATGATGCTTACGCTCTTTTATATGAAGAATCCATGAAATTAGCCAAGAAAAATTGTGCTTTGAAAAAACAAGTGCGTGCGATTTCAAAAGAGCTAGATGACTTAAAAAGTGAAAATAATGAGTTGCATGCCAAGAATGAATGCATATCTAGCCATTTATATGTAGAGCATGTGAATAATGATTTGGTTGAATTGATTGTGAGCATTCCTAGCACAAAACAAATCTCTTGTAATACTTCGATTTTAGAAAAACAAAATGAAAATTTAAAGCTTGAGATTTGTGATTTGAAAAGATGTCTTGAAAAATTTGTTGATGGTAAAAACAACTTGGATGTCATGCTTGGACACCAAAAAGTTGGTCTTAACAAAGGCGGTGTTGGATTAGATCCCTTCACCTTGTCTCCTAAAGTTTTTAAACAACAAGCTAGATTAAATGTTCATACAAGACAACCAAAGAACTATTGCACACCATTTACACATTGTGGTTGGTGCAACAAGAAAGGACATACGACTAATTATTGTCCTTGTAGAATTGTCTATGTTAGAGGTAGAAAGAAAATGTGGGTTGTTAAAGAGTTTATTAATGTTGCTAAGACTAACACTTATGGACCCAAGAAAATGTGGGTACCAAAAGTTAGACCTAAATTATGATTGTAGGTTGTTCAAAGCAAAGGCAAATAGCAACAAGGAGAAGGCTCCAAGAAAATTTTGAGAAGGAGGAGCAACAAGCTAAATCTTAAGGGGGAGTAAGCATTCCAAGATTGGACATGCTACTTCAAATGAGGAGAGCCTCAAAGCTTGTCAAGAAAATAGACTTCAAGAATGATCACTCATGAGCTCAATTCCTTGGTAATTCACCAAGAGGGTAAAACTTAATGATCTTCTCAACATTGTGCTATGTGCTAAACTTATATGTTATCAAGTATGCTTAAATTGTCAAATCTATAAATAGCTTGCTTGTTGAGAATTGATGTGAACCTTGCCGATGAATGGTCCTCTTGCACTTATATTGGAAATATTGATTGTTGATGACCATTATTCGCTTTGTGAAAATTCCATGTTGAAATTATGTCATCTTAATGCTTCACAATGCCATTCATACACACACCCCTTTTGGTAATGCCGAAAAGGGAATCTGACTCGGTTAGACATTCAGTTGTGTTTGTTGGATATTATTGGCGTGCATTGATTGAGGGGGAGCATACATTAGGATGGTGTGTGCAAACTTGATAGAGGGAGCTTACATGCTTGAATCACATTCTATCTTATTACTCTTGAAAAATGCATGTAGTAGAAGAGATTATTAAGCTCCATTATATATCTTTCTTTGGATCATGAAGGAACTCTTGATGTCATCTGTATGAGTTCATGAGTTATATGCACCTCACGCCATTATCATGCTTATAACTATCTTTTCACACATGCATACCCTTGTCTTTTTGTTGATGACAAAGGGGGAGAAATAATCTTGATTCTATATGCTATGTGATCGTGTGTTTCGAGAGAACATTAGAGGACGAGCATATCTTCTTTTAGCTAGGGGAAGCTAGCTATGAGCTTAATTGCTATACGAGATAAATTGACATGTCTTGAATATACTAGAGATGATTGAATATTCTAAGTGAGATTGTTGTGCTTAATTGACTATCATATGATACATCTTACCTTATATAGAATCAATGTTTGTCATCATCAAAAAGGGGGAGATTGTTAGCCCTATGGTTGGATAACCTAGGCTTACATCTTGTTTTGATGATAACTACACATTGATTATGTTCTAATGTGTGCTTTGAGTGTATTCTTAGTAGGCATATACATGCACACTCATGAAGACACATTTGTGAAGTTGGATAGATGAATTAAAGCCAAAGAAGCTTAAAGTTATAGTGGACATGCTATAGAAGCTTCATCAAGTCCAATGTCGAAGAGCAACAAAGGACGCATCGGCTAAGTTACTATCGATTATAATTGATCTTTACTATTATGTAACTAGTCTTGGTTTGATGCTTGGATTGATGACTATGACCTAAAAAGACCTTAGGACACCTTGTGCATTGCATGCGAGTTCATAACCTTTCACACAAGTGTGGTTCTCGAAAATGAGTGAACTTTGGAGCTCACTCAGATTTTCTCAAAAACTATTTTGGTGCTAATCTTTTCATATTTTGATAAAACTTTTCATTAGCTTTCCAACGCAAAAAACGGCACCTCAATCCGATTTTTCTAGAGAAAGTTATGCCCAAAATAGGAAAGGGGGTTTCGTGAGGCAGCTGATTGGCAGTAGGGTATTACAGTCGACTGTATTTGAATCCAGTCGACTGCATTCCAATGCAGTCGACTGCATTGGTCAAAATTCAGTTCCAACGGCTATTTTCGAGGACAAAACTCCAACGGCTATTTTAGAGGGATTACAGTCGACTGCATTGGGAATACAGTCGACTGCAATGGCAGTTTTGCCCATATTTTGCCTCTAACGGCTATATTTCATTTGCTCTCTATATAAATGATTTGGGGCTTCATCATACACCATGGAAACCACATTCTAAGCCTCCATTCATTAGAGAAACATCAAGGCTCATAGATTAAACTTTTCTCTCTTCATCTTCATGATTTTACATCATTAAAGAGAGCATCTTTGTGAGCAATTCTTTGATTGAGAGTGAGCATTCTTCAAGTCATCAATTCTCTCATCTCTCTATTGTACTAGAGCTTCATTTGTACTCATTTCCTTTCAAGAGGGTTTCTTTGTACACATTTGATCTTTGTAAAAGGATTGTGATCAAGGCTTGGGTTTGTCAAGTCTTGGGTGAGCTTTGTGGATTCAAGGCTTGTGCTTGGTGTGGGGATATCACCAAGTGTTGTAAGGGTTTTGATCTTGACCCGGAAGAAGATTGTTGCTAGTGGATTCTAGTGCTCTTGCAAGGGACTTCCTTGAAGAGGTGGATGTAGGCTTGAGGGTAATTCAAGCCGAACCATTTAAATCTCCTTGTCAAGTATCTCTAACTCAATCTCTTTACTTATTGCTCTACAATTGCTTGAGATTGTGTAGTTAGCATCTTCATTGAAGTATTACTTGGTTTGATTGAGTTTCATGATTGTTTCTTAGTTTAAATTCCTCATTATATTTCAAAAACCCTATTCACCCCCCTCTAGGGTTGTTTTATTGGTTTCAAGTGGTATCAGAGCCTCGGCTCTTGATTTTTTGGTTAACACCTAGAGAGTTAAAAGATCATGGGGTTTCCTAGTCTTGAGGGGAGTTCTACTACTAGACCTCCACTTTTTGATGGGTCTTCATATAGTATATGGAAAATTAAGATGAGAGTATTTTTAGAATCTTTAGATTATGAAATGTGGGGAATTGTTGAAGATGGCCCTTATGTTCCAACCAAGTGGATTAGGAATAAGCTTGTGCCAAAGGAGAAATCCGAATTTAATGACTATGATAGAAATATGCTTTGCATGAATTCTAGAGCTAAGAATTGTCTTGTTTGTGCTCTAAACACAAATGAACTCAATCGAGTTATTATGTGTGATTCGGCTAAGAGTATGTGGGATACACTTCAAGTCACTCATGAAGGGACTTCTCTTCTAAGAGATTCAAAGATGAATTTATGGCATAGAGAATATGAATTGTTTCAAATGTTTTCTGATGAATCTATTATGGAAATGAATTTTCGTTTCACTAAAATTGTTAATACTTTGAAGCAATTAGGAAAAGATTTCTCTAACGGTGATCTTGTGAGAAAGGTGATTAGGTCATTACCTAGAGAATGGGATGCAAAAATCACCGCACTTCAAGAATCAAAGGATCTCAATACCTTTCCGTTGGATGAATTAATTTGCTCCTTGATGACCTATGAAATGCAACTCGAATCATCCGGGCAAAAAGTTCCAAAGAAGAAGAAGAAGTGCATTGCTCTTAAAGCTTCATCAATGATGGATCAATCTTCATGTGCGGAGGAGAAGACTTGAATAACAGAGAGATTGACATACTTGCAAAGAAATTCAATGAGTTTCTCAAAATGAAGAAAGATGGAAACTTGCACAAGAGCAAGAACGATTCAAGTATGGAGATTACCTCAAGGGAGAATAAGAAGAAGAAAGAGGAAAGAAAGAAGCACTCCATAAAGACATCAATCGAAGCCATCATTTGTAGTGATAATGACTCAAGTGGAGATGAAGGTGGTCATTTCGAGGATAGAGATGCAAATTTATGCTTCATGGCTCAAAAAGATGATGAGGTAAATTCTTCATATAGTGATAGTGATAGCAATTGCTCCAATGATGATATTTATGATGCTTATGCTCTTTTATATGAAGAATCCATGAAATTAGCCAAGAAAAATTGTGCTTTGAAAAAACAAGTACATGCGATTTCAAAAGAACTAGATGACTTAAAAAGTGAAAATAATGAGTTGCATGCCAAGAATGAATGCATATCTAGCCATTTATATGTAGAACATGTGAATAATGATTTGGTTGAATTGATTGTGAACATTCCTAGCACAAAACAAATCTCTTGCAATACTTTGGTTTTAGAAAAACAAAATGAAACTTTAAAGTTGAGATTTGTGATTTGAAAAAATGCCTTGAAAAATTTGTTGATGGTAAAAACAACTTGGATGTCATGCTTGGACACCAAAAAGTTGGTCTTAACAAAGGCGGTATTGGATTAGATCCCTTGGCCTTGCCTCCTAAAATCTTTCAACAACAAGCTAGGTTGAATATTCATTCAAAACAACCAAAGAACTATTGCACACCATTTACACATTGTGGTTGGTGCAACAAGAAAGGGCATATGACTAATTATTGTCCTTGTAGAATTGTCTATGTTGGAGGTGAAAGAAAATGTGGGTTGTTAAAGAGTTTCTTAATGTTGCTAAGACTAACACTTATGGACCCAAGAAAATGTGGGTACCAAAAGTTAGACCTAAATTGTGATTGTAGGTTGTTCAAAGCAAAGGCAAATAGCAACAAGGAGAAGGCTCCAAGAAAATTTTGAGAAGGAGGAGCAACAAGCTAAATCTTAAGGGGGAGTAAGCATTCCGAGATTGGACATGCTACTTCAAATGAGGAGAGCCTCAAAGCTTGTCAAGAAAATGGACTTCAAGAATGATCACTCATGAGCTCAATTCCTTGGTAATTCACCAAGAGGGTAAAACTTAACGATCTTCTCAACATTGTGCTATGTGCTAAACTTATATGTTATCAAGTATGCTTAAATTGTCAAATCTATAAATAGCTTGCTTGTTGAGAATTGATGTGAACCTTGCCGATGAATGGTCCTCTTGCACTTATATTGGTAATATTGATTGTTGATGACCATTATTGGCTTTGTGAAATTCCATGTTGAAATTATGTCATCTTAATGCTTCACATTGCCATTCCTACACACACACCTTTTGGTAATGCCAAAAGGGAGATCATGACTCGGTTAGACATTTAGTTGTGTTTGTTGGATATTGTTGGCATTGATTGAGGGGGAGCATACATTAGGATGGTGTATGCAAACTTGATAGGGGAGCTTACATGCTTGAATCACATACTATCTTGTTACTCTTGAAAAATGCATGAAGTAAATGAGATTATTAAGCTACATTGCCTATCTTTCTTTGGATCATGAAGGAACTCTTGATGTCATCCATATAAGTTCATGAGTTATATGCACCTCACGCCATTATCTTGCTTATAACTATCTCTTCACACACACATACCCTTGTCTCTTTGTTGATGACAAAGGGGGAGAAATAATCTTGATTCTATATGCTATGTGATTGTGTGTTTTGAGAGAACATTAGAGGACGAG
>JAVXUP010002577.1:0-121139 GCA_033070095.1 Escallonia herrerae | reverse complement strand
GTTGATATTGCTGGCATTCGCCAGAACCAGGGAGAAGACTTGAATAAATATGTGCATCGTTTTCATCTCAAGTGCCTTGAGTGCACGGATTTTAGCAAAGACGAAACGTTGGTTCCCATATGCATCAAAAATATGATTGACGTCTACCGAGTGCATATCGAGAACCTACAGTTGAGGTCATGGGACACCTCAAGGAGACAGCCCGACGAACTTACAGATCAGTTGGTCCTGTCAAGTCATGGAAGCCTCGACCGCAAAGTACGCTGTTGGCCTCAGCAGATACACCTATCACTCAGCGTAGCAACACAACAACAACTATGCAGGCTTCAAGCGTCAGCTTCCAGATAGGGACCAAGGCTCCGACAAGCGAAGGCAACAAAGGCCTGCACCTGACTATCCATGTGATCTGAATACAGTGAAGGGTTACTCCCGGAATGGTGGCGCATGAAAAAATTTCCAACTGCCACCAATGCGACCAACATCACAGACGAAGAAAAGGCCAGACCCACCTACTGTCCTTTCCATCGAGCCCTTGGCCATCCGCTCAAAAATTTGATGCACTGCGAACCATCTTTGCAAGGAAGGTAGCGTCGGGCGACCTACAGCTACGGAAGAACAACGATGTACGCAAAGATCCCTACCCACCGCATCGCAACAATAGGGAGCACCAGGCCCTTATGGCTGTCACTGACCATGTCGAGCCTGTAATCCCCGAAGCCCCGGCAGAGCCCATACTGACGAACGTGCCTCCTCCAGCTAAGCAGTCGATGCCTTCCTTCGACAGATGACGAAGATCAAAAGTTTTTTTGATGAAATGGGGTTTCACGCCGCCCGGACTTATCTTTCCAATTGCCTGCTCGAGGTCACCACCGGCCTCGGTCCCGAAATGCTTCTCCGTAGGCTGAATTACGTCACATCCCCTCCACGGCCTTAGTCTTCTCGGATGAAGACTCGCCGCCGGTCGAGCATCACAATCGGCCGCTGTTTTTAGAATGTACTGTTAATGGCACGGGCTTCCGTCGTGCCTTGGTTGATTGCGGCGCCTCGATCAACATCATACCTCTCATCACCCTGCAACAGGCCGGCATTCCCCAAGGAAAATCATCCGTGACCCGTCAAGATTACCGGCTTTGGACAGGGTCCTCAGTCGACCCTCGGCCATATCACTGTCGACCTCATGGTCGGAACTGTCCGTCGCGACACTACTTTTCACGTAATAGACACGAGTCTGCCTTTCACCTCCTGCTCGGATGATCCATGTTAACAAGGCCGTTCCCTCAACATACCACCAGTGTGTGAAGCTGGTAGCCGGGTTCTACGGGCATGAGGTAGCAATGACAATCCCTGCAACCAAAGCCCCCTTTGAATGCAAGTATTTCGCCGAGGCCTCCTTCTTCACTAATTTTGCCGAGGATGGTGAGAATGCTACTCATATACATTCTACCAGGCTGCCAACTTGGGATGAGCTGTGCGGGGACAGCCTCCCAAGGCCAAAACCGAGAAAAGTAACAAGAATAATGGATCAACCCCACCGCTTCCGCCTGCTGCCACGACCATTCCCCCCCTCCCCCAAGTCCAAGAAGCAAAAGGCTAAGCCGGCCTTTCAACGTATCGTCAAGGACGGCAAAATCATCTATCAATTATGACGGTATGCAGGGGCTCCAGGTGGTCCCTCATCAGACCCCCTCGACCCCGACCCCCTTGGAGAGACTGAATGGTGCCGCACGGCCGAGCATTGCCAGCCAGATCCTGACCTCACCCCCGGCGCGGCACCACCTTGCTATGAGGACGGCCCTCGACCACAGGCTGAAGATATTGAAGAAATCAACCTGGCCGACCCGGGCGAAGAACCGCGGCACACCTACATTGGCACAAAACTCGCCCCCGGCCGAAGAGAGGAATTGGTTTCCCTCCTGCGTGAGTATCGTGATGTTGGCATGGAGCTACAATGAGATGCCCGGACTGGATCCTGCCTTAGTCACACACCATCTCAACATTGCTACCGGATCCATCCCTATCCGACAACACCCGCGGACATTCAGCCCCGAGCTCGAATTGAAGATCAAGCAAGAGATTGAACGCCTTCTGCAGGCAGGCTTCATCGAACCTATCACTCACCCTATTTGGCTGGCTAATGTCGTCCCTGTACAAAAGAAGAATGGCCAAGTCCGCGTCTGTATTGACTTTCGGGACTTGAATAAGGCGTGCCCCAAGGACGAGTTTCCACTACCCAATATCGACATGCTTACGGAGGCCGCCGCCGGATATGAAACTTTATCTTTCATGGATGGGTTCGCAGGTTATAATCAGATTCGCATGAACCCCGACGACAGCGCCAAGACAGCCTTCCGCACTCCTATGGGTAATTTTTGTTGGAAAGTTATGCCTTTCGGCCTCAAGAATGCGGGTGCTACGTATCAAAGGGCAATGACAGCAATCTTCCATGACATGATACACCGTACTGTGGAAGACTACGTCGACGATCTTATTATCAAATCCAAGAAGGAAAGTGATCACCTCACCGACCTTCGAGCAGTCTTTGATCGTTGCCGCCAGTATAACATGCGGATGAATCCATTGAAGTGTGCCTTCGGCGTCTCCTCCGGCAAGTTCCTCGGCTTCTTGGTCAGTCGACAGGGCATCGACGTTGACCCTTCCAAAGCTGCCTCCATCCAAGAAATGCCCTCCCCCAAGAACACAAAGCAACTGAAGAGCTTCCTCGGCAAGGTCTCTTACCTCCGACGCTTCATACCCGCGCTGGCCGAGCTCATTACGCCATTCCAACACTTGACAGGTAAAAGCGCACCATGGAGTTGGGGTGCGCCCCAACAGCAAGCATTTGAACAAATTAAGGCGGTCCTCATGTCACCGCAAACCATGGTCGTACCACAGCGGGGCATCCCACTCCTACTCTACCTGACTTCCACACCCAGATCCATCGGGGCTTTGCTTGCCCAAGAAGTCGAAGGCGTCGAGCGTCCTGTTTATTACCTCAGCAGAATAATCAGGAGACCCGAAGCCAACTACTCCGAGCTCGAGAAACACTGTCTAGCCTTGGTGTACGCCTCGCAAAAATTCAGACATTACTTTTTGGCGCACCAGATCACACTCGTCACCAAAGCTGACCCACTCCGTTACATGCTTACGCGTCCCGCCCTGTCTGGTCGACTCACCCGTTGGTTGTTGCTATTAGCCGAATTCGGTTTATCTATCAAGAATCCTACAGCTTTGTGAAGCCAAGCACTTACGGACCTCCTGGGGAGGAGACAGCCCTGATCACCGACATCGATGAATTGTGGGCGCTTGAATTCGACGGCTCTGCCACTAGCAAAGGTCCCAATGGCACACCCCTCCGGCAAGGGGGTGCCGGTATAGTCCTCCGGGCTCCAGACGGTGTTACCACTTCACTATCTTTCAAGCTTGCATTCCCGGTGTCTAACAACGAAGCTGAATACGAGGCACTTGTCATTGGCCTCATGCTTGCCATCAGTATGGGGGCTAAGGCGCTGTGTGTGAAAGGAGACTCAAATTTGGTCATGAAGCAGGCGGACGGAGAGTTCGCGGTCAAAGAACCAGCCTTGGCACCTTATCGTGCCTTGGTGCAACACTTGGAAGGAAGACTCGGCCATGTCCAGTATGAACATCACAATAGGTGCCACAACAGACATGCGGACAGCTTGGCCACGATCGCGTCAAAGATAGAAGTCGATGGTGAACAGCGGATGCTAACCATCGTCAAGAGAATGGAACCATGCACAGCATTGAACCTAGTCCCGAAGGACGTTACTGCAGACGATTGGAGGCGGCTATCATCGACCAACTTAAAGCGCCATCTCTTGCTCATGCCTCCACCCCTACAGACTTTTCAATGATGGGAGATGTCTTATACAGGCGGTGTCCCGGAGGCACTCTAGCCAGATGTTTGGCCCCGGAAGAAGCAAAGCACAAATTACAGCTCGGCCACCAGAAGTGTTGTGGCCTCGACGGTCCCCCTCTATATCGTCGCCTCCAGCGTATGGGCCTCTATTGGCCATCCATGGCCAAGGATGCCTCGGATATACAAAGGGACTGTCCCGAGTGCTTGTATGCACCTGACAATGCAGAAGCTCTTGTCATTGACGTCGAAGGTGACTGGCGCCAGCCTTTCATCCAGTATTTATCCCACGGGGTTCTACCACCTGACCGCGGCTCAGCACGATCCATCAAGCGCAAGGCAGTCAAGTATTTTGTGATGGAAGGCGAGTTGTTTCGCAAGGGATTTTCGGGACGCACCCTGCGATGCTTGCAGGGTGCCCAAGTAGTCAAGGTGATTAACGAAGTACACAATGGTGATTGCGGTGAACATCAAGGCTCCCAGAAGCTGTATGCAGAATTACTAAGATTGGGGTATTATTGGCCGACTATGGAATCCGACTCCATCTCTCATGTCCGACGCTGCCAACCCTGCCAGCGGCACGCCGACAGAATACACACGCCAGCATCCGACTTGCGCATGATCTTAGCCCCGTGGCCATTTCATTCTTGGGCCCTCGACCTCATCGGCCCCATCCACCCGCCATCCAGACGCCATTCATGGATCATGGTTGCTACTGAACGCTTTACGAAGTGGGTCGAAGCCGTACCTCTGCGGAGAGCCACGGGAGGTGCCGTTTCCAACTTCTTACGTGACGTCATCTGTCGTTTCGGCATCCCTCGATGTATTATATCTGACAATGGCACACCATTCATTAATCGAGAGGTTCGAGCTCTCATGGAAGGGTACAACATCAACCATGCTACATCAACTCCCTATTACCCGCAAGGTAATGGTCAAGCTGAAGCCTCCAACAAGACTCTGCTCCGAGTATTATCGCGAATGGTGCATAGCACCAACGGGTCATGGTCCGAACAACTAAATCTGGCACTCTGGGCCTACAGAACATCCCTGCACACAGCGACAAAGGCCACGCCCTTCTCTCTCGTCTACGGGGATGAGTGCATGGTACCGGCCGAGATCGCAGTGCCGTCGGCTCGACTTTCTCTAAGCAGCGGTCTCGGAGATGAAACAGCCCGACTGGCGACACTTGACGGCCTCGACGAACGACGAGCCACGGCCCTGCGCCGCATGAAGAAATATCATGAGCAGCTCACGAAAGCTTATGGGAAGACCGTCAAGCCACGCTCATTTATCGAAGGTGACCTTGTTCTTCAAGCCGCCAAACATGTACGAGCCAACATGTCAGCTCCTAAATTCACGCCAAACTGGGAGGGCCCTTTTACGGTGCACGAAGCCCGCACTAATGGCTCATACCTCCTGCTCAGCCACGACGACGGTCAGATCACGGCCCCCATCAACGTCTGCTACCTGAAGAAGTATTATGCATAGTCACGGCAATGTGCCCCCAGCCCTATCCGCCCGCATCATAGTACTCGCTCTCATAGCATTTTTGTATATGCGTCATTGCTTACAGACTTGTAATTTTTTGTTGATCTGTATAGCATTCTACGCTACTCATGTAATGGCATTTTGTCCCACGTCCTATCAATCCAAAGTCATTCTGTTACCTCAGCTTCTGTCTAGTTGACACTCATTTTCAACCTATGCTTCCTAAGTCACTTTCTACGGGCTGGGAAGGGGGAACATTCACAGGTAACCAACATGCGCAAGACATTCAAACACAGCAAAAAGCAACCGAACACAACATGCAACAAGCCAAGATCAATCTTACACAATGTAACTGCGCGCCGAATATCATCAAAATATATACATGTACATCAAACATTTACTAGCCATCGTCGAGTGCTACAACTACGACAAAGTAACATACAAGCTATGGAAGTCTAGACAACAGTGATGCAACTGGGTGGGAGCTGAATGCCTGAAGTGCCTCTCGCTCCGCTTGTAGCTCTGACCATCCAGCATCAAACTCAGCCTGTCGCCTCAACCGCTCTGACTCTCGCCCATCCACCTCACCTCGCCGCCTCTGTAGATTAGCCAACTACCTCTACAAGTCGACAAGCTGTCTCTCTATCTCTGCTACCTGCATGTCAATCCCGGCCGACTCTGCAGCAATCTCTGACTGCTCCGCCTCCAACCCTGTACGACGCCGCTCCAGCAACATCTCCCGCATGTCCACGACTGCACGCCTCTCATCCATCTCATGGCTGCCGCTCCTCGACCTAAAGAAATCTGCCAGCCAGTCCAGCTGCATGCCCAGTGATGTGAACGGAGCGAACTCCGAAAGTGACCGAGCAACGAACTCTGCAGTCCAACCCGTCGACGGCACACTAGCAAACGGCAACAACCACTCCATAAACCCGGCAGACACCCACATCCGTAGTACTGGGTTCTCTACCCCCACCCTCTCGAATGTCTGCGGGAACACTGCCTTCACCAGTTCCAACCGGCGCACTGTCTCGGCTGGTAGCTGGAGGCCCCCCCAAGTCGCCACATCCACCTGACCACTCGAAGACCCTCTACTCATCTCTTCGGCTGTCGCGCCACTGCCACCCGCTGTAGAAATCTCCAACATTCCACCAGCCCTCTGGCACCAATCGTGGCTGAATGCATCACCAGTAGAGTAGCACCAGCCTCGACAGCAGACCCCGGCAATGCGTCGTGTCGTTGCGCCACCCCAGCCTGAACCGGTGTCTCCTGCTCATGAACCGGGGCTACAATAATAGGCTCGGGCTCCGCCGTATCACCTCCCATAACCTGTGTCTTCATGCCTGTCCACCAGTCCCCACCAGTATCGAACATCACTGTATCACTCCCCGCTCTGTCGTATAGGGCCCCCACCGTCTCCTCAGCGACATGCAATGGACTCACCCTTCTTTCTCAACTGCCTCAGTCTCATCATGTCAGCTGACCCGCCGGCCTCGGCTACCATAGCCTCCTCTCCCTCGACATCGCTCTCTGCCTCACTACCCTCCTCGACCGCCTCTTCCTCGTCCCCCTGGAAAAACCTCTGTCAGTTCATAAATGATGATCAATATGCAAACCATATTCATACGACAAAAGAAGAGACAGAAGCAAACCTCGGAGTCTGGCTCCTTTAATACGGCACGCAGCCTCTTCTCCCCTGACGTGTGTGGGGCTGATGTACCGGCACTAACCTGACGCGCCATCTCCATCATCCCCACTCGTAATGCCGATAAGGGACCCTTGCCGGCCCCCGGCACCCTCGGCACCTCCACGATAAGCTCCTCTCTGCGGTCCTCCCCTGGGGTAGCGTCCCCTGGCTCCCCAACATCCTCCTCCGCCTCCCTCTCTGAGCTCGGAACTGAGCTCCCGGACACTAGTGACAGCATCCCGGACTACCTTACGACTGTGGTCGATATCAGACTCAGGGCTCGGTCGCATGCAAACACATCTACCTGTCGACGTGTGCCTGACGGCTGTGCCAGCCTTCCGGCCCAGCACCCTCGCAGCCGCTCCCACCAATGTGCATAATCCGCTGTCATTGCCCCTGCCACCTCTGTCCCTGGCTGCCTCCACTCTGTCGTCGGTGTTGGCCACTCGGGGGCTCTGTCGTATCGTGTATACCCAAAAGCCGTCGCCACACTCCAAGGGCTATCATACCCGCATGGGGGCTCTAAGTCATACCCGAATGCCAACGACAGACGGTCCGGGCTATACCTCGCCACATAATAGCAGCACTCGGCGGGCTTCCCGCCATCATCTGTCAACACCGGGAGCCAGCCAGGAAAATACGCAACCAGTAGCGCCAGCTGTCCCGGCACTAAGTCACCTCTCCTGCTCAGATCTGTCATCACCTCCTGCACGTGCAGCCACGGCGGCGTACCATATGATGCATGCATCTCCATATAGGGCCGTCGCTCGCACTCTTCTCGTCTGTCTAGGATCTGTGCCAACGGACACCCCGGCCTCCTGATGCCTGCCCAAGCAAACGCCCGAGACCCGCTGCACCACAACGCTACCTGCCGTGATCTGCCTGGCCGAGTCACTGTCCCCATCGTCGGTGACGGATGTGCAAGTGGGTATCCGTCAGGCCGGTACTCTGGAAAGCACTCGTACAGATACCTCTGCAAGAACATCCAGTCCACGTACGTCGCCACTTGATACCGACCATATGACCGCTTCACGTCATTCACGAACTGATCTAGCCACGAATATAACGTGCCCAAATACACAGGAGCCAACCCGACCCGCCTGCCCTGCGCCATCCGGATAGCCAAGGGAAACACCCTCGGGGAAATGCCGTCCTCAGGTGTCCCCTCGAACACAAACCTGCAAGCAACGACATGCAACATATATCAGTTTGACGTTCTACATGGCAAGCATGACATACGATATATTCACGCATAATCACATGACAATATGAAAATTTACCTCGACAAGAACATAGCCAAAAACGCCACCAACTCGTACCGATCGTTGCCGTAATACGGCCCCATCACAAAATGGGCAGCATTGCCCAACCTCTGGCCTGTCCTCGCCTGCGGCGTACCATAGAACTGGCACAGCCACCCACCGTACGTCCCCTTCCGGTGCTTCTTCGTCTCAGCCAGGATGTCTAGTAGCTGTGTCTGCAACAGTCGCTCCTCCCCACTCAACTGGGTCACCCGCGCATCCACCTCCCCGTGTATCGGCAGCCCTGTCAGCATCAGCACATCGAGTAACGTCGGCCCGATCTCTCCGAACTCGGTCACGAACGTATGCGACTGCGTGCTCTATCTCGCCAGAAATCGGGTCATCCCTGGTGTATCCCTATAAAACTCCAGTCCCCTCGCCGTGATATTGATCGCCGACAACAGCCCCAGTGCCTGCAACATCTGCGCCCTCTCTGGCGTCTCCACCATATGCTCACACCAAAAGTCCCACCCTACCGGCATCGCACTATGGCCCTTGAACACCACAGGAGACCAAGGTATATCCTCTCTCCCAATCAACAATGTCGGTACATACCTCGGCGACATCAGAGCCACCTCCTCCCAACTCGGTGCGCGCAGATATGGTGACGACAGCTGAGGCTCCTCTCCTATCGACGGACCACCCCACGGTGTCGTAAACGCTCCGTCTGCCACCTGGATAGCCAACTCCCTCCACAGCTCCCAGTCCAGTACACACGGTACTACTCCCCTCACCCCCAGCAATGTGTTTGTCTTGTCCGACTCAGAATCATAGGACCTTCTACCGCCATCGTCAAAGGTCAATGGCACTGCCACCTCGCTGCCCACTGCTGGTGTGGCCTCATCAACTGGCAGCGCCGGCACAGGTGCAGTCGTCATACCCCGTGGCAGTCATGATGTGCCCACTGTAGCCCCTCGCGGCTTCACCCACATCTTCTGCCAAACTTTCTTCGCTGCTGGCGTCGCTCCGGGCTGTTGGGTTGGGACTTGAACCTGTTGGACACTCTGGGTGGCCGACCCCCTGGGCATGGCCGACCCTCCATGCGTGGCCGACCGCCCTTGCGCCCGCCCGTGGCCGACCCCCTCGTGCGGCCGACCCCCTCGGCGTGGCCAACCCCACCTCCGGGGCCGACCCCTCTCTCCTCTGCTCAGTCCCTTCCCCCATTTTGCCCTTCCCCTTGTCAGTCACCGCCGACCCACGGCTGGCTGACCCCCTTCGAGCGGCCGACCCCCCTCCCCTCGCTGAGCCACCGACCTCCCCTCTCGGCTGACCCCCTAGCACGGCCGACCCCTCGCCCCCTTCCGTCCCTTCTCTCATCATTTCTTCTCTCTCTCTCTCTCTCTGGCTTTTGTTGGCACAAATGGCGGTGCCCTCCCCCCTCCTCTTCCTCTCCTTATATAGGGGTGGGCCAAGATGCAATCTTGGCCCCTCATCTGCCTTCCCCATCCTTTCGCGCTCCCCTTCTTTTTTTTTCTTTTTTACACTCCCGTCTGCCGACGCCTCTCCCGCTTTGTCCGTTCCTCTTTCTTTTTCGCTCCCTCACTACTTCCATTCTATGTTCCCCTTGTTGCTAACCTATTCTGGTCACACCCAAGGACCCACCAGAGGTCCCATTTTTCGCATGACATGTCATCTAGTCAACGGTCGACTTTTCACCGCTATCGACATGTCACCCAGTCAACTCGACATGTCGCCCGGTCAACAGTCAATTTTTTAACGCTGTCAAAGCGGTCAAACCAGGGGCACGCACGCTCAAGTTACACACATTATTTTCATTGACTTTCTGTGCGACTAAACTTATTTTGTCGCCAATGCGATAACATCGACGCCACCAACACGTGGAAAATATACAATAAGAACCGCGACATGCCTTCCCCTTAAGGGTCGGCCACCCTGGTCCCGGGGGGCCGCCGACGCTCCCTATTGTTACTTCTCATTTCACGCACGACGGTCCATAACGCCCGCTCATCACCGCGATCGTATGGCGCCCTTCGTCGCCCATGCACCGTCGCCACAATGACCATCGCGCGCGCCTGCCCGCCGTCTCTACAACCTTCGTCGCCGGCACAATCACAGGGGGGGCTCCGGCCCTCGCAGGGGCATGGGTTAAGCGCCATCGTGGGCTTAGGGCCATCGCCGGCTCAATCAAACTGTGGGATGGGCTGTATACCGTCACCGGCTCAATCAAACTGTGGCATGGGCTGAGCGCCATCACGGGCTTAGCGCCATCGCCGGCTCAATCAAATTACGGCATGGGCTGAGCGCCATCACGGGCTTAGCGCCATCGTCGGCCCAATCAAACTGTGGCATGGGCTGAGCGCCATCGCGGGCTTAGCACCATCTCGCCGGCTCAATCAAACTGCGGGACGGGCTGTATGCCGTCGCCGGCTCAATCAAACTGTGGGACGGGCTGTATGCCGTCGCCGGCTCAATCAAACTACGGCATGGGCTGAGCGCCATCCCGGGCTTAGCCCCATCGCCGGCTCAATCAAACTGTGGGATGGGTTGTATGCCGTCGCTGGCTCAATCAAACTGCGGCATGGGCTGAGCGCCATCGTCGGCTCAATCAAACTGCGGTATGGGCTGAGCGCCATCATGGGCTTAGCGCCATCGCAGGCTCAATCAAACTGCGGCACGGGCTGAGCGCCATCACTGGCTTAGCGCCATCGTCGGCTCAATCAAATTGCGACATGGGCTGAGCACCATCACGGGCTTAGCGCCATCGCCGGCTCAATCAAACTGCGGCATAGGCTGAGTGCCATCCCGGGCTTAGCGCCATCACCGGCTCAATCAAAATGCGGGACGAGCTGTATGCCGTCGCCGGCTCAATCAAACTGCGGGACGGGCTGTATGCCGTCGCCGGCTCAATCAAACTGCGGCATGGGCTGAGCGCCATCTTAGCGCCGTCGCCGGCTCAATCAAACTGCGGCATGGGCTGAGCGCCATCACGGGCTTAGCACCATCACGGGCTTAGCGCCATCGTCGGCTCAATCAAATTACGGCATGGGCTGAGCGCCATCGTGGGCTAGCGCCATCGCCAGCTCAATCAAACTGCAGGACGGGCTTCGTGCCGTCGCCGGCTCAATCAAACCGCTACACGGGCTTAGCGTCATCGCTGGCTCCATCAACAGGGAATCTGGCCCCCGCAGCAGGATGGGCTCTAGCCACATCGTTTATGCGTGTGACGCCCGCTCGGGTTGCCCCTCCGCGCACACCACACGCAGGGGGCTCATGTTCATACCTTATTCTGGTCGCACCCCAGGACCCGCTAAGGGACCCACTTTGCGAGACACATCACCCAGTCAGCGGTCAACTTTTCAACGCTCGAGAGCCGGTCAAAGCAACGCATGCTCAAGTCAGGTGAACTGCTCGTGAAGCGACCTCGACGTGCCTTCCACCGTGGGGGTCCGCCACCTCAAGGGGTCGGCCACCTTATGAGGTCGGCCACCCTATGGGGTCGGCCACCTTGAGGGGCTCGGCCACCCTTGGGGGTCGGCCACCCCAAGGGGGTCGGCCACCCTATGGGGTCGGCCACCTTGAGGGGCTCGGCCACCCAATAGGGGCTCGGCCACTCCAAGGGGTCGGCCACCCTATGTGCTCGGCCACCCTTGGGGGTCGGCCACCTGCCTTGACGACCGACGACCGTCGTTCACGACCGCGCTCTGCCGTAGTCGCGGCGACCGTCTCTATCGGCCGTGCTCCGTCGTCGCGATGACCGTCGCTCGTAGTCACGACGACCATCGCTTGTGGCCACTCTATCGCCATGACGACCATCGCTCGCGGTCGCGCGCCATCCATGCAACGACCCCTGTTACTCAGACGTCACTCTGTGACCCCCGTCGCTCAGAGGAAGTTACTCTGTGACCCTCGTCGCCCACACTCCGTCGTGCCCATGCGCCGCTCTACAGATACAGTTGCGCCCCCTGGCGCTCTCTGTCACATTGCAGTGCCCCCGGCACTTCACTCACTCCGTCGCGCCCTTGCGCTGCGCCGCTAATACAGTTGCGCCCCCTGGCGCTCTCTGTCACATTACAGTGCCCCCGGTACCTCACTCACTCTGCCACGCCCTTGCACTGCGCCGCTATTACAGCCGTGCCCCAGGGCTCTCTGTCACTCTAACGGTGCCCTCGGCACCACTCATTTCACCAGGCCTGTGTGACACTGCCATGACTTGTACCCCGGCACCAGGTAAGGACTCGCGACAGTTGTCGCAGTGCCCATGCGCCACAATCAATGTCTCGTGCTGTAAGGCACCGCGCCCATGCGCCACAATCACGTTATATACTTACGGGATGGACTCACAACTTGAAAGCCATCGCCGTCTTCATTCCGGGGGGACTTCGCTCCGTGCTCCGGCACGAGGACCCTTCGCAGCGGGATAGGCGACTCTTTCGGGGCACTATCTCTGCCAGGGTGCCTGCGTGACTGGCCTACGTGCTCTGGCACTGGGGGCTCGCGTCAGCACCCCTAAGGACTATGACCCCCGGGTCACTCCGAGATGGGAGCCGGTCTTCAGAAGGGCATCTTGCCTAGTCCACCTGGCAGCTGGGTGGCGGGTCTTCCCCACTGCTGCCAGGCCTATGGGATTCTGTAAGGGCTTGTACTGGAGGCTAGGGCAACGGGCTTACTCTGATCACGCCGGCACGGCCTCTTCAGTCTTCTCAGACAGGTAGAGAGATGCTGTGTGGGGCAAGGCAGTACGAATTTGGAAACCGACAGTCCAACGGAGAACCGGTATTTGTGGACCCCCTGGTGACGTGTCACCCTCAGGGGTGACACGTGTCAGCTGATGACACATTGATGACATCGGCGCTTTTTCCCTATAAATAGGGGATCTTGGATTTTATTTTCAACAGAACTCTCTCATTTTATCATTTCCACTTTCTCTCTCTAAAACTCATTCTCTCTAGAATTCTAGAAAGAGAAACACATTCGGACACCTGACATCGGACTCTTGACGCTGCACCCCTGACGCCGAACCTAGCTGGGATTGTCGGTCGCCGGCCCCATTCGCCTTCGCCTTGCCTGCGCAGCACTGCTAGCCCTCGCGGCCTGTCTGGGGAGCCTTGCTCTCGGCCCTCACTCCGTCCTTGATGTCTCTCATTTTGTACACTTGGAAGCTGACTCGGACTGCAGCCTTTGTGGCACCTCCACGTAGGCGTGGACCCACTTTCCTTGGCATCAAGTTCTTATTTAATTCATGTTGCTCTAGCTTCTCCCGCAAAAGTAAATTAGAGAATATGAATATAATCTCAGACCATGGCAATGGGTTGTACCACATTTGGAGTAATAAAACGTTATGTATCATTCCTTTAACGGGCCTAAAGATGTACAGAGTATGAATTATGTTTATGTTCTTTGTCCTTAGGTTCTGCTCTTTGTCTTTTTGTTTTTCTTTTTTGTTTTTTCGGTTCTAACTCTCTACACTGTCTATATATTGATCTTTGTTGATGCCAATTCTTTGTCATCGCACCACCACACATGCCTTCTCCAATTCCACCTATTTTGTGCAAGTAATGTTTATAATATAATTTATTAATTAAACAGGGGTATAAAACTTCAGGCCTTGGCTCAAGGACCTGCCTTAACTGCCTCTACCATTTCTAGATGAAAAAGAGAACCTCAAGTTTTGAGAAAGAGCATGTAGTCCCTACCTTTGTGTCTAGATGTTAATTTGATGCGAAGAGAAAACTTGGTCAGTGTCAATCTTGATCGTCTTTCCAGTTTAACCTGAATTTTAAGTATGTCCTTACTAGGTAAAGGGTATGCCCTTTATATGCTGTGTTTTTTCTCTATTCTTTTTATGATGATAAATCTCAGCTAGCCGGGCAACAACAGCAAAACGACACTATGAGCAGATTGGCTGGCAATTCATGAACAAGATAACTAACTATTTCTCTTCTCCACAACCTAAACTTAGCGTGAAAGAAATTTTAACAACCTAATTTAGAGAAATGATTTACCGTCAAAACAAGTTTCCACTCCTCTTCTCCCCCATACTAGATAGACCAACGACTTTGACTTCACTTGTCCAATAATTAGCTAATCCTAATCGTGAGGCAATAGCATTATTACAAAAAAAATTGGACTGTAAGGACGCCTCTTAGCGTTCTTACAAGTATCATATAGGGACGCTTTCGACATGAGGTCACTTTGAATAGCATTGTAACCCCGCCCCATTAGAGGCCATCACAGTAGGTTATGCCAACGCCCACAAGCGCCTCAACAGGGTAAGGCCTAACAAGACACAAATACGCGTCCTATAAAGTGCTTAACTGGAAGACTACAATGTGCCCTATAGTGGCGTAAAAAAGCGTCCCAATAACTCTTTTGAGACGCTCTTAGCGTCCTCTAAAGTGCTCAATTAAAAGACTCCAATATGGCCTATAGCGACACTAGAGAGCGTTCCAGTAACTCTTGGAACGCTTGTTAGTGTCGTAACATGTTCCTATTTTTATTTTACCAAATTAGAAATATTTATATACCTTAATACATACGTCACCAATTCCAATGTGTACCACCTCAAAACATGACCAACGTAATCCAATTTAGTTCATACACATTGCAACCATAAGAAGTTAAAAACTAACTCAATTGAAGGATAACATCCAAAGTCTTCATATCATCCAAATGTCTCAAGTGAAGAATTACATTGACACCAAAATTAGAGGTAACCACTAGTTCTAAGTGCCTAGAATAGTAACAATCACAAAAGGCCTTATGACTAACAAACTATCCAATGTCCATTCTAAAGCAAAATATAGTTATCTCGTCACCATTTAAGTCACCAATCACATGCCATCGACGCTATCTAGTTCCACCTGCAAATACAAATACGTACACATTATTTGATTGTGTATATGTATTAGAAGTTTACTTTTGCACTTTCTAATGACAAATTTCATCGATTATACATTGGCAACTTTAGAAGTGCTCGAGTCCACAACACACAAATGCACTGCTCCACTATAGCAAGAGCACAAGCATCTCAATTGGTCATAAGATATGCATGAAAGAACCTACCCTTCGAAATACAAAAACACAAAAAAAAAATGATGGAGCTAAACCTTTTTAGTTTGCAAAACACCATGTCCATGGAGGTTTCTTGGCAGAACATTAACACTAAATACTGGTATAAGGCTTAAAATAACTTAGTTTAAGGTTCACTATTAGTTGCATCAGTGTCAATGATAGAGTAAGATGTCAATGGTACTACGTCGCATTCCTGTTGAGTTGCCCAAACACTTAGCAAGAACACCAATGAGGCCATTCCAAGGGTAAAAAAAAGCTGGGAATTCAAAGTCTAGACAACGGTCTGCTTTAAGCTTCAAGACTACTAAGACTCGATTTAATACATAGAAGGTTTGGTGCAGCTTCCAAAGCTTTAAGTGAACAACTGTTTCACAATTTCAACATGATTAGATTATTTAATCATGTCTATTAAAGCGATCAAGAAAAACATGTTTATGTACCCATGTAAAAGAACTGAACCATCGAAAATGTTTCTTGGCTTCATCTAAGATCAGACAAGTCATGAATGGAGCCAATACTCATACCCCCTCTATGTTTCATGTCTGAGACTTGAGCATTTAAAAGAGTCATTGTGACATTTGAAGCAATTATGTAGACGAAGAGACAAACTAAGAGGTCCCATTCGTACTTTTTACATTCAACCTGCAGTCTAGAAATACTACTCAGGTTCATGCCAAATTGCATGTCAAACATGTAGCATACCCCATACTCATAAGAAGTGATTACAGAGGCATTGAACATTAAAGGTACGTACCATGGCCTTTTGAGTACCCTAATGTGCACAAGATTCTTCCATTGAACCAGCTTGACTCGAGCTGGTTTTCTCTTAAATTGATTATCGTATGACAATGTCGGATTCTTCTTTAACTTGGCCTTCCAATTCCTAAATTTCTTTCCAAATGATTGTGAGAGCCACTCCTCACAACCACAATGGAGATCAAAATCTTTCCTGGAACAAAGTCAAAAAAATAATTAATTGAAATGCAAGTCCAGGAGCCATTTCTCTGTTTAAAGTTTTTGTAGATTGCATAGAGAAAGGTCTAGTGTAGGTTGAAGTGAAAGAAATTAGAGTTCTGTGCTTCCAAAAGTAGTAAAAATATGCTTTACCCATTGATAAGAGTACTTAAAATCTCATTTACAATGCTGAACACCATTGCTTAGCTAAATAACATGAACATCACTAGTCTGTAAAAACTTTCAGCTTACAATAATCAGCAAATTTGAAAGAAACATAGAATTTTGAGCCAGTAGTTTGTCTAAAGGATATATCAGCAGATATTTCAACTGGGGCAACTATTACCCAAGCTAATATTCTCAAAACAAACTACTGTCAAAATACCTATATACGAGATGCCGACCACTTTAAAAGACCAAGGCAAATACTACGGTTGTAAAATGAAAACAATTTGACTGCCAGCCAAAAGAACTGAGTAAGGTAAGATTGGTTTTAAATGATTAGCATATATGCATATTCTAGATGACTATTTAGTTTAATTAGATGGTATGGTGCAACAAATCCTTTCTAAACATCAAATTCATTTCGTAAAAGATCAAAATTTTCACTTACTTTGACCAGATCTATCTTAACTAAAAGCTAATGAGTATGCACGCATTCAAGACCACATGACAAAGTAACTACTTTTATATGTCTTTTAAGGACAAAAACAAACATTAATTCCTAAAGAAGAAATTTGCAGGAGTATATACATATGTTGTTAGCAATAAAGGTTTTGCTCGCATAATAACTAATGAAATTTAATCATCTGTAGTACTAATCAAGCTTTCTTATTGACATGTTGGCAAAACCCAGCAAAAGCGAACATTATGTTTTGCCTAAGCACTATCCAGTCTCCTAGTTATCCCAGCTAGGGGTGAGCATCAAACCGTTCAAACCGATCCAAACTGCTCAAACCGAATCAATCTAATTCGAACCGTCCAAAGATCTTAATGGTTTAGTTTCACATTTCTCAAACAGACCTTGGTTCGGTTTAGTTCACGGTTTACATTTTTTAAACCGATTCCAAACCGAACTAAACTGACCTATGATATGTTACTCTACTTTTAATAACATTTATTGGCTATTCCACATATGCGATTGTAAGCAAATCCATATATACAAATCATGAAAGTTATAAGAAAAGAATGAGAACACTTATAACACAAATATAAACTTTGTGACCAATAAATGTTCTATATTTATTCATCATTTCTCATACATCAAGGAGCACTTATATGTCGAATGTAATAAGATTATATGCAATTTATAAAATATATAACTTTATTTTTTAATCACTGTTAGATCCAATTATAGTTTGTAAATAAACAACGTTTTTAGGTGGGTGCAAACCGATCCAAACCTACCAAATCAAACCTTCTAAACCGATGGTGTTTGGTTTGATTTGGTTCACAGTTTTTCAAACCGAGAGGTAACGGTTTGGTTTGCGGTTTGACACTCAAACTGAACCAAACCAAACCGTGCTCACCCCTAATCCCAGCAATCGACAACAAGCATAAAAGTTTCAATCAGAATGTTGAATAGCAGAGAATGAGGTGCCAAAGAGCTTAACTTAGGTTAAATCCGGTATGATCATTAGATAACTGACCAGAGTTGCTTAAATAAACCTGTTAAGCCTATTAACAGTATCTAAAAATCATAAACATAACAACATGTCATTGGACCTGAATTATTTGAAACAGAAGTTAACAAATTAATGGGATTAACCCACTCCAAAAGAATTGTCATATCCTTTTTTTTGTTACGTAAAACTATAGTTTCAGGAATCAAGTATCGAGTGAAAAGAGGAAGACATTAATGTTGTGTTTGTTTAACACTAAAACCTCTTTTTAATTTGCAAGGCGTTATTCAATAATTCTCAAAAATACATGGGGTAAATGCACTTTACCCCCTATACTTTAAGGCAGTTGCACTATGACCTCTCCTACTTTAAAAAGTTGAACTAAACCCCCTTGAACTCATCAAAACTGGGCAAAATGGAAGGGCCGTAACTGAGATTGCTGAAATGTCACAATTACCCTTGTATTAAACTCAACATCGAAGACTGTATCCACCGTTTTCAAACCATTCATTTTCCAAAGTTCTCAAACTCTCGGTCTCCCAAATCTCTCTGCCGATTGAAGATCAAGTGAACATCATCGAACAAAAATAGATCGGCGGGAGTACTGAAGAACAACGAGGGCTACGTGAAGGTTGAAGATCGAAGATTACGCAGTAAGAGGTACGTTTTGTTCCCCTCTTGTCACTTTTGTTTTATAAAATCACATTATTTGCTGTTAAAACTCATAGTTTGCACACCCATTGCTCACCCGTTGCCCACTATTAAATTCGTATCAATAGTTTAGGATTTTCAATTTAGGGTTTTTTGTTTTCAATTTGGGAGTACATTTATGAAATTGTTTTATGCTGTACATCTCGTTCAACAGTTTTGATTTAGAAATTAGGGTTTACAAGAATACGTTTTCGTTAAATGTAGGGTTTACATTTCATGCAACTTTGCATGTATAAGTTGAGATGCATGCAGGAATTAGGATTTAAAAATGCATGTATGTAGGGACCACAGTGTTTGTTGTGGGGGAGGGGAGGGCTTCCTTTTTGTTGGACCACAGTTGTTGAATCATTACTTTAATATACTGTTTATTTGAACAACATCTGTATTGGGTGGATGATAAACTGTGCATTTGGACCACACTTTCTGAATCATTAGTTTAGTTAGTTTAGAAATGTAGTTTATCCCTTACTTTAATAAAGTGTGCATTTGAACAACATTTGTATTGAGTAGAGACAAAACTGTGCATTTGGACCACAGTACTGAGCCACTAGTTAGTTTAGAAATGTACTTTATTACTACTTTAATAAACTATGTCTCTACTCAACATTTGTAATGAGTAGAGACAAAACTGTGCATTTGGATCACAGTTGCTGAGCACTAGTTAGTTTAGAAATGCACTTTACCCCTTACTTTAATAAACTGCATTTGTCTTGAGTGGCTGATTATACATGTCAGTCACATATATACTGCACTTCAATAAATATATAGTTTGCCTTAGAGATTTATTATTGTGTAGTAATAAATTGATTAATTTTACTGCGGATAAAATGGATGTGTTTGACAAAGTAACCTTAGAAATCCATTATGGAGGACTTTTTAGTAGTAAACCAAATAGGTCATACCAAGGTGGATTGGTTGAATACATTCATGACTATGACATAGACTTTGTATCTTACTGGGAACTAATTGATATATTAGGGGATTTGAAGCTACCTAGTTCTAGCCTTCTTTATTATGTCATAGCTGGAGTTAGCTTTGACCATGGGCTGAGGGCTATTACAAATGACAGGGGTGTGATTGACATGATTAGGTATTATAGGGAAAGTTGTTGTTTACCTATTTATGTAGAAAGGGTGGATCCTCTACAAGTAGTTAGAGAGGATGGACAAGTAATTAGACAGGATAGTGAAGATGTGGTGGGAGATGTGTTAATGATTGAGCCTGATTATAGGGATGGGGATGTTACTCAGGCTGAGGTTAATAATGTTGATGTAAATGTAAAGGAAGGGGTTAGTAATGTTGATGTAAATGTAAATAAATGGGTATGTAGTGAGGGTGTATGTGAGGGTCTAAATGGAGGTGATGAGAATAATGTAGACGAGGGTGTTCATGTAAATGTAAACAATCTGGATATGGATGAGGGTGTAGATAAGGATGTTAATGAGGGTGTAGATGAAGATGGGGATGAGGATGTGGAATTGGGAACAAATTGTGGGCTCAACACTTCTGGTGTGGGGGATGAAAGGCCTGATCCACCTGAGCTTCATGAAGGATTAGAGAGGGGTCATGAAGATGATGATATATTTGGGATGCCAGAAAGTGGGGTGCCAAAAAGTGGGGATAACATGAATGTGAATATGGATAAAGGGACTGACAAATGGTTTTCTGATGGGGATGAGTCTGATGAGTTAGGAAGTTTGGAAGGGTCTGAATCTGATGATGGAGATAGACCTAGATACCAAGAATTCAATGCTCAAACTGGTTGGGGTAGGGAAACAGGTCCTGACCTTGCTGTTGGGATGAAGTTTCCCAACCCAGAAGTGTTTAGGCAGGCTTTGAAGCTACACTGTGTGAGGAGAGGATATGATTTTGTATATAAAAGAAATGAGAACAAAAGGATTACTGTTGTGTGTAAGTACTGGCATAAAGATCATGGTGAATGTCAGTGGAGAATCCATGCTTCTCCAATTGGTGGTCAAAGCACCTTCCAAATTAAGACCTTTCACCAAAAACACACATGTGGTAGAGACTTTGACAATCACTTGGTCACATCTAGGTATATCTCAGAACACTACTTAGAGAAATTGAGGGATGATCCTGCATGGAACATAAAATCAATGAAGAATATGATTAAAAAGGATTTGAATGCAAATGTGAGTAAGTATCAGTTGTACAGAGCTAAGAAGAGGGCAAAGGAGTTGGTTGATGGAGATGTTAGAATGCAATATGCCAAGATTTGGGATTATGGGAAGACTTTAATGAAAAATAACCCAGGGACTTCCTATTTTGTATCCACTGAAAGGCCTTCCCCTGATATAGGACCAGTTTTTCAGAGGCTATTTGTTAGTTTTGAAGCTCAGAAGACAGGTTGTTAAAGGTTGTAGGCCAATTATTGGGTTAGATGGCTATTTTCTGAAGACTGTGTATGGGGGTCAGTTACTTAGTGCAGTTGGAAGGGATGGGAATGATAACATGTTCCCAATTGCAATTGCTGTAGTTGAGGTAGAAAATAAGAGCTCTTGGACTTGGTTTCTGAGGCAGTTAGTAGGAGAACTTGGTAGAGATACAGAGAATGGTTGGGTTTTTATTTCTGATAGACAAAAGGGCTTGGTAGAGACATTTAAAGAGTTGTTGCCAACAACTGAGCATAGATATTGCATGAGGCATCTCTATGCTAATTTCAGAGAGAAATTTAAGGGGATGGAGTTCAAAGATTGCTTGTGGAATGCAGCTAGGGCTAGCAAGCTAATGATTTTATGGAGAAGATGAATCAGCTTAAGCAGATTGACAAAGAGGCTCATGAGTGGTTAAATGCCTTGGATCCTGTCACATGGACTAGGTCACACTTTGGTACAACTTCAAAGTGTGACATTCTTGTCAACGACCTCAATGAGTGTTTTAATAGCTATATTCTGGAAGCTAGAGATATGCCCATAGTGTCCATGATAGAGTGGATAAGAAAGCATGTGATGACAAGGATACAAGTAAAGAAGATGGGTATGGATAAGTATGATGGTGTCATTTGCCCCAATATTTTGGAGAAGTTAGAGACCATAAAAGTAGCCTCGAAAGACTGTTTTGCATCTTGGTGTGGTGAATTGGAGTTTGAAGTTAAATCATTTGGGAAGACAAGGGTTGTTGACTTAAGGCAAATGACCTATAACCGTAGAATGTGGCAACTCACTGGAATCCCTTGCAAGCATGCTGTAGCCTCTATTTATTTAAATAGAGAGAAACCAGAGAGCTATGTACATCCATATTACAGCAAGAAGACATACATGGCAGCATACAATAGCATGATACATTCAGTCCCTGGTGAGTCTGATTGGAAGAAAGCTGAGATTTAACCATTAGCACCACCATTTAATAGGAAACCAGTTGGTAGGCCAAAGAAATTGAGGAGAAAGTCTTGTGATGAGGTTGGGGGAGAAACCAGTGTGTCCAGAAAGGGGAGGGTGATGACTTGTGCTAAATGCCTTCAAATTGGGCATAACTTGAGAAGCTGCAAGGGTCCAGTGCACCCAAAGTCAAGGATAGGCAAGCAACACATTGGGACCTCAAGTTAGCAGGCATCAGAGGTAAAAATGTTCTACTTTTTGAAGATTGTTTATTTTACTTTTTGGTTGTAATTGCTGCTAACATTAATGACTGGGCAGCCTTGTCAAATGAATGCTAGAAGAGGATTGAATGCTATGGGGGTATGTGAGGGAGTAAATGTTGAAGTTAATGATGGAGCAGCATTTGTAAGTATTTATCAATTTTGTTTTTACAGATAAAATGTAGATTTGGCTTTGATGTTTAACACAGCCACTAAATACAGGGCAAAAGTAAAGCTCCAGCTGGTAAGAAGCATACTAGAGCCTTATGTGGGAGATTTGCTGCTAAGAAGACTGGAATCCCAGGATGGCAAGAAGAAGCAGCTGCTCCTGCTACTCAAGAAGCTGCTACTGAAGAAGCTGCTGCACCTGTGAGGGAAGATATTGCCACTACAACAAGATTTGCTGTTGCTGCTGCTACTAAAGTAGCCAGGAGGTTACCTCATGTTTGGATACCTGGTTCTGTAGGCAGCTCTGTGTCCACTCCTGCTGCAAATGAAGCCACAAGATTGGCAGATGTGGAGACAACAAGGGAGAAGATCAGGACTGATGTGGCACTAAGGAAAAAAGCATTTGTTGAAGTTGCTAAAAAGAAGAAGACTTCAGCTAAAAGGACCTAGTTAAAGCTGTTGCAAAAAGCATCTGTGCTTTTTTTTTTTATCATTTGGGTTGTTTTTTAGGCAGACTCTTGGTATGTGGACATACTTTATTCTGGTTGTGTGAAGTAGTGAAGTGAAAGCACACTTATTTTTGCAGATAGGAGTACTTTATGGTGTTTGTGGGCTCAGTTTGACAGGTTGTAATTTTGACCATGTGGATTCAAGCATTTGTTGAATGAAACTGTTTTTTCAGGTTGCATTATTTGACCTTGTTGGTTTTTAGCTTAGCTTTGGAACTTGTTGTGCTCCTGGTAATATTTGTTTGACCTGGAGTACTTCATGCCTTTCTTTGCATACATACACTTCCAACATCCTTCAGAACCACCCTACCAAACATAGCCTTCAGTTTGCACACTTCTAACTGCTTGCATAAACACACTACAATAGCTTGAACAAACACACTATCCCAACTTGCACACACAAAAAAAAGCAACAAATAAATACCTTGTACAAAACATTGATTAATTCTAAGAAACATTGCTCACAAATTACATCCAAAGTACATCATTTTCAGGTTACAAAATGCCCAATACAGTTTGCCCCCCTGTACTTTACTGTGCTTACTAACAACATTAACATTAACTAAGTCTTAAGCATTATCACAAGCATCAACAGCACCCAACTTGCAAACATGAGTTTCTTGTACATTTTTACCCTCCTGCGTGTTATGGCCAGTTCTTCCTCGACCTTGGCCGTGCGATTGAGAAAATTAGAGACCACCTCCCTACCCCTTTGGCACATAGGTGGGTCAACCCACTAAAAATATTCACACTTGTTTTGGACCTACAAAGAACCAAGAATTAAGATTAGGAGCCATTACAAACAATTGCTAACTAAAAATACATATAAACTTAAACACTATACATACCCCATACAATGCACAACCATAAAACCTTCTTCCAAAGTTTGCGGATGTATGTGAGGTCCTCACTGGAGCCAACACACCACAGTAGCACACTCTAGCAGCCATAACATCCATGCGACCACGACTCTCTTCCATTTGCAGGTTTTCTAGGGTTTGCAGAAGAAGAGAAATGAAGTGGGTGGCTTTTTTGGTGTTTTTTTTGCAAGTCTTAAGCACTTTATTGGGTCAAAGGGGTAGTTTCGTCCAAAAAATGCAGGATCTGGGCGCCAAAAATTCCCGCCCAAAAACTGTGTTAACTTGGATGGAAACTGTCCATTTTGCCTAGTTTTGATGAGTTCAGGGGGGTTTAGTTCAACTTTTTAAAGTAGGGGGGCCATAGTGCAACCGCCTTAAAGTATAGGGGGTAAAGTGTATTTACCCCAAAATACATTACAATCTTCTTGTATTTCCCCTGTCCATTTTTGGCTTAAAAATTAAATTACAAGATATCTAAGTAGCTGAATTTCTCCATTCACTGCAACTAGAACCTTAGGAAAAGATATAACCTCAAAACCACAGTCACTTTAAGCAGAATCCGGAAGGAAGGCTAACTTGACTGGGCTTTGTATATACACTACTCTTCAGCCATGTTCGTCGCCCATAGAAGGGATGGTTCAGCGGCACAGTAAAAAAAGACGGTCTGAGAACTGTGAGCCCTCGTTGTAAACGCCTCCCCAATAGAACTGTAATGAGAACTTGAAGCCCTAATTACAAACGATTCCTATTCCCTTCGGATTTTTCCTATTCGATTTCCCCCCAAATGCACAATAAATCAAATAACATGAGGTATGATAGAGAAAAGGAGGAGCAAGTTACCTTTAGGTCTTCAATTTCCTTGGATTCATCATCTCGGCCATGGATGTTGTTAATTGATGGAAGACGAGTGGAGAGAGACTGAACTGGAAATGGAAGGGGAAAAGCTCACTAGGAGTGAAATGCAGTCGTTTTGAGAAACCTAATTGGCGGTGTTTTCATCCCTATCCTTTTTGTTGTGTTGTGCTAAAATTTAAGATCTCATGTAAATCGAAACGTTGTCGTTTTGAGTATAGCGCCCTTACAGCTATTCAGAAAAGGAACGCTTGTTATTAGCGTCCGATATTCTACTTTTTAGGACGCTCTTGATAAAGCGTCCCTTAATAGGCATCATTACAGCCCAGTTTTGTTGTAGTGCATCCAAATTATCATGGGTCAAGGATAAAAAGAGGAACAGTATGTAGTGGGAGCATTAAGTGAAGCACAATACAAACCTAAGGAGCAAGGCAGCCATTACTATTAATGAGTTAAGTCATTGAAAGCTGGAGTGCGGAAAAGAAAAGCAAGGTTATTACTCTTCAATAGAAAACTATAGCACGATACAAATCTAAGGAGCATGGCAGCTAATATGTTCTGCAATGCACATGTGCACAACTCTAATAAAAATGACTTTGGACTACAAGGTAAAACAAACTTAAAATAGTGAAGTGATGATCCATGTTTGGAGTGTCCCCAACAATATGGTCTTCCTTTTATTTGCCCGTGATTTTCAAAATACATATGGATGGACGTTACCCTGGCAAAAATAAGTAGAAATGAGTTTACCTGTTTGCAACTATTGGAAAGAACGGTCTGCTTTTTTTACAATGTGTGTGTATGTGTGTGTGTGTGAGAGAGAGAGAGAGAGAGAGAGAGTGCTGTGTCCGTGTGCGTACCACACAACTGGTCGGCATTCCGAAAGAAAGTAGAGAATATCATAGTAGTTAAGTTAAAAATAGACGGTCCATGTGCGACATCGTAAACAGTTTTGCTTACTACATAACAACTTTGTCTTTTTCCTTCCACCAATATGATCCATATCAACAAAATCAGTGCGACCTTTCAAAAACAACTGAAAGGCACCTCAGTTAAGAAGAAACACTTGAAAACTTGCACAACTCTAGTCTCTTGTAAACATTATTTCTGTCGCTAAGCATTTGTTTGCATAGGTGGTTGGAAAATCTTCCTCACCCTCTCGGAGGCTACTAAGCCGAACCAAAAGGACAGTAATAGATCTAACCCTTTTGCATCGGCCTTCTCATAATTATTTATAACTGCTTTGACTTACTTTATGTCCTTATAGAGAAAACGGGTTTAATAAAATATTCAAACATCTAAGGTTTAATGTAAATAGGACAGAGGTAAAGCTGGAAAAAGTAAAGATGCACTTAAAGAGATCAAAGAAAGAGGATCAAAAAGAGATGATAAATCTATATAATTCATGAGGGACTAAAAACATAATATCCATAGATATTGATAGCATTCAGATATTTATCTATACTTAAACACTACGGCGCCCTCTATACAAGGTAAAATGCATAAAATGGTTATTTTCATTCCAGAGAGGCAAGTCTTGTCATGCTTTGAGATGGCACAGTGACTAATGCCATTTTTCATTGCTTACTTACAAACACAAAAAAGAAAAATATGAGGCTCTTAAAATCATGGGATTGAACTTTGAGAATTTCTGTTTAACCTCTTTGGTACAAGGGGTATATATACGTGTACTGTTGGCTTCAAAGTTTAAAGGCATTTTACCTTACTGAATTAACGGATCTTAGAAAATGTTAATGAGCAAACCAAACACTTCCATACGTATTGATGAAATAGAGAAAAGTATTTAACATATCTGTTAGCAACATTTCATCATGTATGTCACTTCACATGCAACTTGTAAATTATACTAAACATATGGTTGAATAGAGTTACAAAACTGTTAAGAACTCTATTTGTATTAGTGTGCCTTACTAATCCTTGAAAGATTAAAGTACCATAATCAAATGCATTATGTTGCATAGAACACCACCATAGTCAAGAAAATGGGGGAATGATTGTTTTCTGTGAAACTAAACTCTCAAATTATATGAATTTGATTGTTAGATGCCCAGAGTGCGGTGCCGGTTCATATAGAAAAATACAATGCAGATCAACATCTTTAATCATCCAAAAGAACATAAAATATTAGACTATTTCTCACGACCAATAACCTTGATGTTCTTTGATTCAAGATTGTCAAACACCACAGACATAAAGTTGAGTTTTATATATCCCGTAATAAAATAAGCAGTCTTTCAACTAGAAACAATTAAACATATTTTTTTAAAAAAATACTTATTTGATTTCTTGTACATGTCTGTTTCTTCATATCCCATATGACAAAGTGGCTAATTGTCTGATGCGGTTCAGCAAGATACCACCTTCACCAGCAATGGGATGATTGTAACATAAAGAGCACTCCAAACGACCCAGGTTATAGGCTAGAGCAAGTGCTTGGTTGTATCGTGCACAGGCCAGAACTTCTGAGGACAGTAATGGTTTCATACTCCAAAGAAGTCGTGTGTCAAAGTTGACTATTTATATCGCTTACAGAAGAATAAAGATCGGAGCGCAACCAATAATTCCCGAGTTTAGGGTTCTCCACATGGAAATTACGCATACCTGCTTTGAGTGCCAACAACTATGAAAGAGACGGGCAATCTCATGGCACCGTTGTCTGGCTGATTTAATGCTCGATTTTTTAATGAAGAACATAATGAGACACATTTGTCGACGCCTGAAGAGTCGCGTTTCTCCCAGAATGCGCCAAATACGAAGGTCGGATATACACTTTAGGGGGGTAAAGACCCTGTCAAACGCGAGAGGTGCAATGTACTTATCCGTAAAATTTAGGAATCCTTAAGGACATTTATGGAAAGCAAATGTGTAGAAACACTTGGTTGTTTTAAGACACAGATAATCACTTTAAAGTCGTCTTCCCATCTCGTAGTTGCATTTCTATTTTAAAGCACAAAAGAGTCTTTAAATTTTTTTTTGTCTACGTTTAGGCTCGAAATGTAGATTACTTCCTGTATGACCAGAGTCGAATTATGGCGGTCTTGATTCTAGTTAGTTCGACTGGATACATAGGCAATACAACCCCTGCTATCAAGTTCAAGCCAAAAACTTAAATATAAACTCAGGATTAATTTTATTACATTTTACATGTTATATGTGTTTAAGACAAAAAAAATCAATAAAAGTGAAATAGAGACTGAAAAGTATGGCGGGTGCTTAACACCTTCACGTTGCGTAACTTGGTCGCTCGACCCATCTCCCAGTTTTCGATAGATTAGTTATCCTTTTAGACATTGTAGAGTCACTTGCAGAGTATTTCTTATTTTTCTTAATTAAATAAGATGACGACTCTATATAATCTTTGCTGGCGTGGAAATTTTTTTCGAGAACAATGAGCATTTTTTAAGCATAAAAAAAGTATCTAACATGAACAAATGTCATGCAAACGTTAATAAGTAACAACGAGAGCAAGAGTTTGCTCACTCAAGTTGGCGTTGGACCAATGAAGCACAAGCTCGTTCATAATAATTCCAAGTAGCAAGGTTAAGATTGTTAATTTGTGATAAACCCGTTTGGAGTCGGGATTCTTTATTTTTCGGCATAGAGCATGAGCCGTTGATGTATTTCAGAGATCTATGTTGGATATAAGTACATTCAAGAATATTGTTGAAATGGAATTACTCTCTTACACAAGACAAAAAGTATTACAATATAAACTCTATAATAACACGTTAGAATATGAGTAAGAACTATGTCACTAAGCTATAGAATCAAGTTGGGTTTTGAACTAAAATGATGATTTGTACCCCATATGGGTTTCATGGGACGCAACCCCTAAAACTAGTCTATAATACTATCTCCTTTTGCACGCACTTGTAACAGAGACTCATAAACAACACTCTTAATTTCCTCTTCAATAACTCACACCATATCATGGATACTACAAATATCAAAGTGCATATTGTTTATTAATGTGTGATGGCCGAATGGCCTTATTTATAGAGGGAGAGGGAGGACAAATCTTAGAGGCGAAGGGAATTCTTGGAGCCAAAGGTTAGCTCTTGGCAAATGTTAGCAACTCTTTCGGTTAAAGCTGATTAACAAAAGAAGGTCGGTCCCATGTACTTTGAAACAAACATCTAAAATAGAACAATATGGATGATCAAGGTACGCCAAAGAACGTAATTGTTTTGGAAAAGTTTGAAGGGTATGAGAGAGGAGAAATTATGAAGGTCTGGATTTTGGGAAAGAAACTCAGAACGGAGGAGAGGGGCCGGACCTTCTGGTTTGTAGTTGTTTGGCTGGCAGACGAGTAGGCCATGAGGAAGAGACGGTAGAAGGATTGACTTGATATATATGTTATTTAGTGCTTTGGTACCATGAAATTGCTGGAGTTATGATAGCGGTGAGGCTATGCATATGTATAGATATGTTAAAAGAGTTAGCATTTTACTAATGACTTAATGCATACAATAATACTCGACTCCAAACACAACCTGGTACTTTTGATAAAAATTTTATTCGATGCTATACACTACTAAGTCCATGTAGATGGATGAAAATTAACTGTTAGCGACTAAAGATAGCAACAAATTAAAAGACTCCTTTCCTTACTCCAATTTTTTTTTTCAATATATTTTAGGGCTCCTTTGAGATTGATTTTAAAAAGTAGATTTCAAATCTTAATCATATTTAATTTACTTTAAGTAGAATCATTTTTACTATTTGACAAAAGACTCATAAAAAGTATTTGAACGAAGTACTTATTAAATCAGCTCGACTATGATAAAATGACCATAGATGACATTTAATAAATAAACTTCTAATGTACATTTAGAAAGGTAATGTTAGCATAATTTTTATTTCTAAATAACTACAATATATAAATAAATTATCGAAAAGTTATTCTCACCCACCTACAAAAATAGTTATTTCTTATTCTAAATTAAAACGCCCACAATCTCACTATTGTGCTTTTAGTACACTAAAATTTTCAAATTAGTTAAAGGGCGTGAGATGTTCTTTTGCGAGAAATATGAAGAATTACGATAAATTAGAAGGTTAAACCTGATTATGAGAAAAGTAATTATTCCATAATCCTCTCTTTCCAGGCTTATCGATATAATTAGTCTTTAACTTTTCAAGAGGCCGTTTCTGATTGATTCTAAAAAGCAGATTTTAGCTTAAATCAGAATCAGTTTTTAAAATCAGATTTAATCTACTTTAAGCAAAATCAGTTTGCTGTTTGATAAAATTAGTTATGAACTAGTTTAAAGTTAAAAAGGTATTTGGATAGCAAGTGATTAAGTCAGTTTTAATATGGCAAAATGACCATAAAGGACACTAAATAAATAAAGTTTCTAATATCTATTAAGTGAAGTAATGTTAACATAACTTTCATTTGAAAATAGCTACAATATACGAAAATATTATTGAATAACCTATTTTCAACAAGCTATAAAAGTTGTCACTTTTTATTCTGAATTAAAGGTAGAAGAGCGAACAGAAATGGTAGGGAGGAAAAAGGCGGCTGTTAATGAATTGATGTGCTTCCTCTCTCTGTTAGCTTAGAAGAGAATATAACTCCAGAAGCTAATTAAAAGCCACACCTAATAACTAGTTAAAAGGGTATAAAATGTGTTTTTGTGAAAACCATGAGGATAGGATGGTAAATTAAAAGTTCAAACCCGATTATGGAAAAAGTGATTATTTCATAATCATCACTTTTCAGGATTATGAATTTTATCAGTTTTTAACTTTTTTAATCAGATTAAATCTTATAATCTCTTTTGTCAAACACTTACACACCAGATTTAATATAGATTAAATCAAGTTTGACCATCCCAGAATCAATCCCAATTATCTTCAAAATCAAAATCCAAGAAAATAAGGGTTCTGAATCGAATCAGTATTGAGTCCTTTGGAGTAGATTTAATCGGTTTACACTTTTTTAACCAAATACTTCAAATCCGATTTAATCTGAATTTAATTAGGTTTGACCATTTTAGAATCAATCACAAACAACATCTAAATCTTTTAATATTTTTTTCCAAAAAGTTACATACCTGATTTAATCTAGATTCAATCAAGTTTGACTATCTCAAAATCAATTTCAAACAGTACCCTTTTAAAGTGTGATTGGATGTGAGATTTAGACCGAGAATTTCACTTGAGAAGGTATTTGAAAATTCTTTAAATATAATCTTTTGTTTAGATTGTACGAAAGAGAATTTGCGAAATTCCCAGAGGAATTTTAACCGAGAATTTGGGACTTCCAAATTCACAGTTCAAATAGCTAGTCAGGACTAGTTATTTGTCAAAACCCTTTAAAGAAGTAATTGTCAAACCACTATGTACCTTATGCCTACTTTCTAGGATTTTTACTCCACACTACTTTCTAGATATCTCTTTCCCACCCTTTTAATATCTTATTTCTTTAATTTTTTCAAGAAAAGTTTTGAATGCATTAATACTCATCTAAACAAAGAATTTATAAATACCTAATAAGAATTCAGAAAAATAAAGCTTCTCAAATAGAATATTTTGTAATGATGGGATTTTTAAATGAAAAAAATTCAAATTCAGGGAAATTGAAAGTACCAGGCATAGTCACAAATATGGTATTTGACAATTGGCATGGCCAATAATTTCAATATTCTGGAATTATCTGGAGAATTTCATCAGCGAATCAAAAATAATTCGGTGGAACAACAAATTTCGTTGTATAAATCGAAAAGATTATAATATATTTAAGTACATGAAATATTGAACTTATAACAAAAGTACAATAATTCTTCCAATCTTTCAAATGATGGCACCCAAAAAAAAAAGTGGGGAAAAACTGTTGATCTGCTTATCATCATTTGTGCATAGTCAATATAACCTTGCATAATATTAGATAACAGGAGTAGCATGGTAGCTTGATGAAAATTAAATATGGTGCCATTACCGAGTGACCTGGGTTCGAAACTTATCCTTAGACATTTTTTGGTACTACTAGCTCTTTCCAAGAGAGGGGAAGATATCAAGATCGCGACAATTCTGCATGTCGCGATAAAATCGAGATATTCGCAAAATTTGAAATAATCTCGTGAATATTTTGATTAATCGTGATAAATATGTGATTTATATTTTCCATGACAGATTCATGAATATCGTTCATTACTCACGAATATCTTTACTATGGTACCCACCAATATTTTAAAATTCCACATCCAAGTGCACTCTTAGTACAGAGAAACGAAGGTGTGACAGTTATGTACCCTAGAACTAATCAAGGAAATAACACAAAAGAAAATGGTAGTTTGTAGCGGCTACATTTTATATAGGTGAAAAGAATATTGCACATTATATAAAATCCGAAAGCAAGATAGTAAAATTTACATCAAATTTGTAAACTTAATGTTGCCGAATCAAACTTTGCATTCTTTTGAAAAAGATGAATAGTGAAATTTTAGGCGTTTTTTCTTTCTCAGGATAAATTGGCGCAATATTAAATAGGAACGGTAAGAAAAATACATAGAGGTTGTACCATTACGCTTTAGTTTAGCAACTTTCACATTAAACTTAAAATGTACTTAAAAAATGTTTAATCTTATCCCATCGTTTTTTAAGAACTTATAATGTCTGAACTCTGAATATGGTAAAATCTCTTTTCATTACCAAAACTGATTTATGCGAAAAAAAAAATCAAAAATTTGAATATGCAAAAGTTACTAAATTTTTAACATAAGATTAATTTCAATAACGATATTGCATTTGTGGAAGTTTGTTACATCTGAAACCATAAGGTTTCTCTAATTTTAGTAGAAAATTCTTAAGTACGCTTTAATTTATTGAAAAGATGATGTCTTTCATACAAAACAAAAAGGTAAAATAGATATTGAAATTGTAGTTGCAACATTACAAGCTAAAAATTGCCGTATCAGTGAAATTTTGTCAAAATACATTTCCATAATGTAAATTCAAAATTAACCTAGTGTTACAAGAGTAGGAAGCTCTCAAGTACTTCGTCCCCCAGATACCGCCATTGCTTCTTCTGTCGGGGATTCGAACGCAGAACTGATTGAATGGCCAATCTAGCAGTCATAATGGAAGCGGCAGCATCTATGTGGTAAAGGTCATAATGCCAGAGGAATCATTACTGCAAGGCATAGAGGGGAGCCTTCATGCAAATCTATTGGTGGGTCCCCCGAAATGACACGTATCCGACATGTTATCCATGTTAGTGAGCTTGTTACATCATGTTACACCATGTTGATACAAATACTACGTTGCCTTACGGCTTGGCACATAATTTAAAGACTGTTGCTGCTAAAAACATGCTCCGCGTATATTGCAGAACCCGAGCCTGGACCGATGACCTGCAAAACAGAAAACGAGTGACCGCCGGGTGGGGTTCCCGGCGGAGAACTCTCCGATGCTTAAGTCAGAACGCAGCTACTGGATAGTAACTCTAAAAAAGCATGAATTGTGTAATCCTCCCATACCTGGAGGGGTAGACCCCTTTATATAGCTATAGGAGAAGACTCCTAGTAGGACTGAGCTTTGGGCCAGATGTATTAGGGTCACGTTAGGATCCTCGAGGATCATGTCACAATCCCAAATAAGATAATCATTGATCTCCCAGTTTGACTGGGATTGCTGGGTATTCCCCAATTATTGGAAGTTATATTTGAGTTATATCATAAGCCCCCCACTTCCTTAGCTAAAATGTTTGGCTGAGGAAGTTTATACCTGGTGTGAGGCCCCGATCTTGATTAGCGTCTAATCATTTTATTAAGTTTAAACATATTTCACTTCGATTGAAATCATGTAATCGTGTTATAATATTTGTCTACATAAAATAAATATTGAAATTAAGTTGTGGGTCCAAAATGTAATTATGTAAAACTTTAGGGTTAAAAAGTAATTATGCAAAACCTTGGGGCCAATATGCAAATAAGAAAAGTTGGTATTAGTGGCATGCCATGTGTTGCTCTTGAATAAGAAAAGTTGGAGGATTTGCCACCTATTATTTGGTGGTGAGTAAGCAAAAGAAACAAAAAAAAAAAAATGGAAAGAAGCCTAAGTGGATAATTTAGAAACAAAAGAGAAGGTGGGGTTGCAAGACCTCTAGTCTCGGTCAAAATAGAACAAGGAGAAGAAAAAGAGAGAAAGAAAAGAAAGGAGGGAAAGGGAGGAAGAGAAGAAGAGAAGAAGAGAAGAAGAAAAGGAAGAACAAAGGAGAAAATCTTCTTGAATTGGCTTGGCCTAAAATTCTTTAAGGTAGGTTATCTTGTGTTTTTTTTAAGTTTTCAAAACATGTATGAGAATTATTATGAGTAGTAGTAAAATATTTATACATATTTGCCTGAAATGATTCAAGGAGATGTGTGTTCATGTATGCTGAAAACTACAAAACAGTCAACACAAGCATGATTGTGGGATAACCAATCCATACCCAAAATAACATCCAACTCCCGCATAGGCAGTGCAATCAAATTAGCATGCAGTACATGGTTATTCATGTTAATCTCACAGGCTTTGTACACTCTATCTGTATATAAAGAATCACCCACAGGGGTACTGACTTTGACCACAAAAGGTAAAAACTCCGATAGCATAGGCAAATGATGTAAGAAATGTGATGCGACATATGAATGTGTAGAGCCAGGATCAATCAATACTCTAGCCAAAGTACCAGAAATTAGAACAGTACCTCCAACAACTGCAGGCGATCCCTGTACTTCATCCTGTCCCAGTGCAAATGCTCTAGCCTTTATCGTCGGTTTATTCACCCTTCTACCGGTACCAATACCAGTACCAGATATGTCCCCAGTAGTAGCCACAAATCCTTTTTTCTTAGGACAATCCCTCAACTGATGCCCCTGTGCCCCACATGCAAAACATGTTCCCTTTCTCTTCCTACAAACCTCTTCTGTATGCCCAGTCATACCACAAAAGGTGCAATATCGACTAACTGCTTGTACAGGCTGCTGTTGAGGTGGCATATACTGAGTAGGCCTCACTCCAGGCCTAGGCTGAGGTCGTTGTCCAGTTATAAATGGTCGGGGCATAAATCCCTGTGTCTGGGGTCTCGGTGTATATGCTATACTCCTCATATCTGTTCTAAAAAATTTCCCCCCACCAGATGTAGACGGAAATCTTCCCGCTTGCCATTGTGGCACCGGAGGCCTAGATAAACTCATCTGTGCCCTCTTTGCTCGTGTAAATCCCAAAGTCCTCTCAATATTAAGTGCTCGATCTACAATCTCGTGATAATCAGAGATATTAAGAGGTGCTATAGCTTCCTGTATGTCAGGATTCAAGCCGGTCTCAAACTTTCTAGCTTTCCTATCACCACCCTCAACCAAATAAGATGCATGTCGAGCTAAAGCAGTAAATTCTTTTTCATATTCCTGTACGGTCTTGTTTTTCTGTTCAAGTTGTAGGAAAGTCAATTCCCTATCTCTTCTAACACTTGCCGGAATATACTTGTGATTAAACTCAGTAGTAAACACATCCCAAGTTCTTATAACATTACCGGCTATCCACTTTGCATCAATCGTCTTCCACCAAAACCCTGCATCCTCACTCAAATAAAAAGTAGCCAAAGAAACTTTCTGTGCAGGAGTTAATTGCATTCTCTCAAATAATTTCTCCTTATTGCTTACCCATTCCTCTGCCTCATCCGAATTAGCACTACCCGCAAATATAGTAGGCTTAAGCTTGACAAACCTTTCAAGTAAGGTCAGATCATCAGTAGCTATAGCATGCCTCGCCTGGGAACTCTCGCCAACCTGACTGTGCTGGTGATTGTTTTGCGAAGATTCTAGGGCATTGGCTATGCGTCCAACTAACCCAATTATCTCCCGTAAATTAGGATCAGTTCCTTGTGTACCCTGCCCCATAGTACTTTCCTCTCTCTGGCCTGCCATATATCGCACCTGAATAGGCATAAAAATATGTTTAGGCCACACCAAATTTCAAATCAAATAAACTAATCAATTCCGAAGATCTTAGCCTGGCTTCCAAGCAACTATAGCTCTGATACCATTAAATGTCACGCCCCCCGGAAGAGGAAGTGCAACACTAACAAGCTGGCTAACACATATACCTCAAGGATAAACAGAGCTTTACTACAAAACCTCAAAAGAAATAGCGGAAGTATGCTTAAACATTACAGTCGTCCATAAGTGGAAAGACTGAACATAACATTATATTACATACCACCTCTCTTCTATACAAGTACTACACTCCAAAATAAAAGAAGAACAACTAAAACGTTGCTCACCCAGCGTAATACTCTTGAGTTTCTCCGAGGTAATTCTCTTCGTCCCTTGGCAAATACTCCGCCTTCGAACCTAGAAAAAAAGTATCGGGAATGGGTCAGCCTAATGGCTCAGTAGGGTATCCGGTGCTTTTAAGTCCAAACATGACTTGATCATATTATATATAGTTAGTTTGAACGTGCAAGTCACTTTAACAGATGATACCTACGTACTTAAGAATAATTGAACATATCGAGTAACACATGCAAGCATCTGCTCACACTTGCCTTCAAAAGAAACGAGAATAACATATCGAGCAAGATTTGATATCTTGTAGAACATACACAAGAATGACAACCAAGACCTAAATATTAACTTGATCTCGCCAAGAATAACCATACAGTACAAAAAGTTCAAGACAAATATAAGTCAAGTACGAGAATATCAATATGCAAATATGCCCCTCATGCACGAGCCAACCTTCCCTGAGTGCGAGAGACTTTTCGTATCGCAACCAACTGATGTAGCGGGTTCGATAGAAGAAGTCCAACGTCATCACAGGCACGCCAATAATTCCTTTCGAGAATTAGTACGCATAGCTAGTGCGCACTATCAAGACATGAACGAGAACGAGAACCCTGGCCGGATAACTTCCAACCCCGGCAAATAACACCCTCAACTCACTTTTTTTCCTCCTCCTTCACGTGATATGCATAATCATCTACATACGTCAACATGAATGTCATCAAGTACCTCAAAAGAGGTTTAATCCCCTGTCGAGTCATATTTACCATATTATCAACAATACATGCCAAACATGTAACCTAATCTGCCCAGTATTTCAAATGGCAGCAGGAGTAGTCTGTACTCCGAAAATCATAACAATTTAATTACAAGGCTTCTACAGTCAAACTATATATTTATGAAAACTAGACTTAAAGAGCTACATCCCAGTATTTTACTTGACACGAAAATATTGTTTTAAGATCATATTAAGCCCCTTAAAAGACAAACTTCAGAATCTGCCTAGCTACAGTTTCACAAGATATGTTCCAAGCCACGAATTTTAAACCATAGCAATAGTACTTGAAATAATCTGGAATTTGGTATGTATACTCTATACATGTACTAGTATAACATATAAAATAACCAGATCCATATATCAACTAAAAGTATACCTTTCTAAGCACCAAAAGTACCCTAATTCCATGACTGTTTTGTAGTTTTCAGCATACATGAACACACATCTCCTTGAATCATTTCAGGCAAATATGTATAAATATTTTACTACTACTACTCATAATAATTCTCATACATGTTTTGAAAACTTAAAAAAAACACAAGATAACCTACCTTAAAGAATTTTAGGCCAAGCCAATTCAAGAAGATTTTCTCCTTTGTTCTTCCTTTTCTTCTTCTCTTCTTCTCTTCCTCCCTTTCCCTCCTTTCTTTTCTTTCTCTCTTTTTCTTCTCTTTGTTCTATTTTGACCGAGACTAGAGGTCTTGCAACCCCACCTTCTCTTTTGTTTCTAAATTATCCACTTAGGCTTCTTTCCATTTTATTTTTTTTTTTAGTTTCTTTTGCTTACTCACCACCAAATAATAGGTGGCAAATCCTCCAACTTTTCTTATTCAAGAGCAACACATGGCATGCCACTAATACCAACTTTTCTTATTTGCATATTGGCCCCAAGGTTTTGCATAATTACTTTTTAACCCTAAAGTTTTACATAATTACATTTTGGACCCACAACTTAATTTCAATATTTATTTTATGTAGACAAATATTATAACACGATTACATTATTTCAATCGAAGTGAAATATGTTTAAACTTAATAAAATGATTAGACGCTAATCAAGATCGGGGCCTCACACCTGGTGTCTCGAGACATGCGTCAGATTTGTAAGTGATTCTCATCCACTTTGTAGGGGTAACAATATTTCTCTCTTCCATGTGCTCTGACCTAAGCGGGGGCTTAAGCCTTAGAACTTTGCCCAAGTAGGGCGCTAGAACCCTAGCTCTCGAGAGCTAAGTCTTAGAATGTCGCCTGAGTAGGCTATTCGGAATCATCTTTAGAGAGACGAATCATGGGATCTCGAGATCCTTTAGGGACTGTGCCCCATGGTAGTCTCTCTCGGGAGAGGACACAAAGCTGTGCATGCAAGTGTTGCATGTGCTAAGTGTTTGAATGTCCCCTTGAGGGGTCACCTCTTTTGGAGGGTGTTCATTTTGTGCAAGTGTGTGTTCTTGAGCTCGAGTCGACCACATCATGCTTGCGTTTTACTTTGTCGCGAACTCTTATCATCAGCTAAGAGCTGGCAAAGAAGCCTCGCACTCACGCTTGGCTGGGTTTTGAATTGACAAAGAATGGTGGGGAGATGAAGTCCCATAGTCCTTTGCCGTTTCACGGGTTAGAACTGTAGCTAAACCGTTCGGATAGAGCTCGAGCTCTATCCTATCACCCTCAGGGGTGTTCGTCCCTTGAGGGACTGATGGAGTGCGGAGCTCACGCAAATACCCTCGGGGTTTGATAAAACTTAAGAGTTCTCGTCTTACGGGCCCTCGGGGGCGGATGGAGCTGGAGCTCATGAAATTACCCTCGAGGGTTCGACGGAATTTTAAGAGTTCTTGTCTTACACCCCCTCGGGGGTTTAACGGAACTTGGAGTTCTTATCTTACGCGCCCTTGGGAGTTTAACAAAACTTTAGAGTCCTCGTTGTACGCGCCTTTGGGGGTTTGACCGAACTTTAGAGTTTCTCATTATACGCTCCCTTGGGGGTTTGACGGAACTTAGAACTCTCGTCATTTGTGCCCTCAGGGGTTTCTCGTCCTTGTTGCTGCGGTGCCAAATAAGAAGGTGCAGTTCATGGAGCCCATAATATGGTCGATGTGGCGAACCTCCCTGTCTGATAAGACACAAGGCATTAAGCCTGTATAAGAATGATCTCATGAAATATAAAGCCCCCCGGCCTTTGAGAAGGCGTGGATATATAAAGACTGCTTTTAAGCCCATATGTAGAGTCCGGTCACAAGAAGACCCGTGGGAGCAATATAGAAGACCATAATCTGCTTGCTCGACTGGATGAGCATATAAAGCTTGAGGATGCGTAGTCCGTCCGAGCAAGATGCCACTGATGATCAGTAAAGTAGCTGTCGCAGTTCATCAATATACTGAGAAGCAACTAGATTTAGTTTGCTGGTCGCATGAGCTTGAGCTTGCAGTTGTACCGGCATATTAGTGATGCTTATTAGCAGAGGCTGACGATATGCTCTGATTCATTGATTGAGGTCACTGTGTGACCGAACATCACAAGATAATAAGAAATGCCGAGTCGACAAGATGCTGCAGCAGAAAAACCCTAAACGCGACTTCAAGTCATAGGGTGCTGTGAATTTTTTCCTTGCTTATAAAGTGGTTTATATGTTACCGTTGATGTTCGCAGGCATAGTTTAAACCTTGCAAGAAATAAAAATACGTGACTGAAAAAACAGCCTTTGAAGCAATAAAGCATATAAAAATGTAACTATGTTTTTAACACAGAATTAATAGCGATGTTCAGACACCACGACCCCATTAGGGTTTTGCTGGTTAAGCGACTAATGTGCTGCACTGCGTGTCGCATGTGAGCTTAAAAAGTTATAGCAGCTCATAAGACCCAACATGTAATGTGTCTGCACCGACTGACGCAATTGCATAATGCTAGACCAAAAAATTAAATAGGTCTAGCTATAGAAGTGCATTGGAAGTAGCCTTCGGAAGGCTTGCTAGTGCTAAAATTCGTAGTCGCTTAATTTTTTAGCAACAGATACGTGACCAAATATGCGCCATTTAAAGAACGTGCAGCATACTTTTAACAAGAAAGACTTCGGGGTCTTTAAATCTAAATAGGCTTTTTCACAATTAAAAGCTAAATACTCTTAAGAGCGTGTGACCTAAGTCGAATAAATAAGACCTTTTGGGTCTAAAATATAAATATGCAATTTTACAGGGTCAAGTAGAATTTTTTAAAAAGGAAGAGTGGACCTCTGTTTTTGTTTCAGCCCCTTGACAGAAGAACGGCCATGGCTTGGAGAAGCGGTGGCGCACTATGAGCACCGGGCGATGGTGAGGAAGATCAGGCAGTCGGTACGGTGAGATTGTGACTCTACGGCGGCGATGGCGCTGCCTAGAGCTACGCTGGTCACGGTGGTGATAGGGCCGATGGTGTCGCGGTGGTACGCATCTCGATGACGGCGATCTGGAGGGGCCGATGGCCGAAGCTTTGAATTTGCGTCGGTAGCCCACCGTTTGAATGGTGATGACGGTTGTACTTTTCCTGTGGCTACGGTGGCCCAGAACAGGAGCTCAACGGCGGCCCGCGGTGGCGCGGTTGTGGTGAGCGAGAGGCCTAAAAGAGGAATCTGATGGAGAAGTTGGGGCCACGGTAGTACGTAGCTCGGCGATGCCCTCTGCATCATCACGGTCTTCGATGGTGTGGTGCCAGAAATTTGGGTTTGGTGACGGCATTGACTCGGTTGTCGGCGTCAATGCTGTGGCGCGTAGCTCCACGTTGCTTGTCGTCACGGTGGAGCGGATCTGGCAAATCTGGCGAGCAACGGTGATGTAGATTTGAAAGCCGGTAGCGGTGAAATAGCAAAGTGACCACAGCGCCGGTGGCGATGACGCCGGTGCTTTCCTGCAAGGCCCACCGTGGTTTTAGACAGCGAGTTGGCCGTCGTTGATTGCCACTGACCGTCGTGGATGGCGCGGCATCTGGTGAAGCAGCCTTGGTACGGCGCCGGCGCCTTGCTCTGGAGGATGACGGCGAGATCAGCTTCTTCTTCTTCCCTTTTTTTTATTTAATATCTTGGGATATTTTTTATGCTGCTCCGGCAGCTTTTTGATGGTTGCACGGCCGATTGTGGTGGCCGTGGTGGTCCTGCGATGTTGCCTGGTGGATCGTTGCGGGTTGTTGGTAACCACTGATGATGGCTGATGGAGAGATCTTAGAGGATAGCGACGGTGGTAGAGAGATCAATTCGAATTGGCTCTGGTTCGTTTAGACGCAATGGCCTTGCCGTCGGTGTTCGTTGCGAAGCCAAGGATGCTGACCAAAGGGGCGGCGCTGAACTGTTAGGGTTCTGACCCTTTCTGGCTGCAACCTATTGGCCGTGCGCGAGGGTGCAGTTGCTAACCGAGTGGTTGTCGTGACGCTGTTGTGGCGGCGTCTTCCTGGTTGCCGACGGATTCCGGAGGCGGTGCTTGGCAGTGCTGCCATTGTCGTAGGTTGCCGTGGAGTTGATCCAAAGAACGGCGGCAAGGTGGCACCGTCAAAGAAGGGGAGGCCCAAGGTGGTGGGTAGCCTGATTATGCGCGACACGGACGGTAGGGTTTCGACCCATGGTGCGACAGCGCTGTGGCATGGCTTCTCCAAGGTTCTTCTTCTTTTTTTTTTTGGGATGTTCCGGTCACACCGCTGGAGATAAAGGCGGTAAAACCCGTCTTTTCGTGGCAGCGCTAGGTTGTGACCGGTAGCATTGTGGCTCGCTGGTTGCGTCGATAAGCCTCGGCACTGCTTCTTCCTATTCTGAATTTTTTTTTCTTTGATTGGGATGCTGTTGATGCTGCTCCGGCAGCCTTGCGACGACTTAGTGGCCATATCGGTGCTTGTTGGGGAAGGTTGCGATGGACAGCGCTGAGGGCGCTGATTGGTTTTTCTGAGGTGCCGTCGGTGGCTCGGCGGCCCTTTGCTGGTTCTGAATTTTCTTCGAACAATGCGTTTGTATTTTTGCGACTGTGATGATAATTCTATTTGGAAATTTGTGGCAGCGGCAGTTTTGTCGGTGGTTCCGACACGTTGTCGTCGGCAATTTGGGATAAACTGTTGAATTTTCTTAAGGTCAAACGGCTAGGCTGGTGGGTCCCACGGATGACGCCAATCTGTTGCTGCTAAAAATATGCTCCGCGTATATTGCCGAACCCGAGCCTGGACCGATGACCTACAAGACAGAAAACGAGTGACCGCCGGGTGGGGTTCCCGGCGGAGAACTCTCCGATGCTTAAGTCAGAGCGCAACTACTGGATAGTAACTCTGAAAAAGCATGAATTGTGTAATCCTCCCATACCTGGAGGGGTAGACCCCTTTATATAGCTATAGGAGAAGACTCCTAGTAGGACTGGGCTTTGGGCCAGATGTGTTAGGATCACGTTAGGATCCTCGAGGATCATGTCACAATCCCAAATAAGATAATCATTGATCTCCCAGTTTGACTGGGATTGCCGGGTATTTCCCAATTATTGGAAGTTATATTTGAGTTATATCAAAGACAATGTTACTTCAAATAAAATAAGTGAAATACATTTACTTCAAAAGTGATAACATGCTACATGGACGTTCGAAATGACAACTTCATCCACTTAGGGTTTATTGTGTCATTGGAGAAACTGGTACAACATCAGGGAATCTTAGTAACATTGGTCAATTCTGTCCCTCCCCCCCCCCCCCTGCGCGAAGTCAGACCTTCACATACTAACCAAAATGTTTTCTCTTAGAAGAAATATAATAACAACCATTCGGAAAAATGTAAACCTCAAAAAGGTAATTAGAGTTCTAAAATATAATCTAAATCAAAGCACTTACATTAACCACAAATCTTTGTAACCGGAAGAGAAGTCTAACTACAAATAAACCTTCCCAGGAGGGATTCCCAGATGCCACTAAAATTCTTAAAATAAGTAAAACTCCAAACTCTTTCATATTTATTTACCTCTTTCTAAACCATATCAGCTTAATTACTCGAAATTGGAGAAGGGGGGGGGGGGTTGGAATGAGCATAAAGCTCATTAAAAAATAAGGGATAATTACAGCCATCTCTCAAAAGTTAGAGTGAAATTATAGTCAATGACAATAAGTTTCTAAAGGTATCAGTCGTGTCCTTCTATCGTTTATCTGTTAAAAATCGTTCATTTTTGCTGATGTTAGCGGTACGTATTTTTAAAGTACCAATACTACCCTTATTTGGTATATACGTAACATATATAGTTATATACAGATTTAGATCCAATTTTTGTTCAAATCTCCATCTCTCCCAACTCTACATCTATCTTTCTCCCAATCGAGATATCTCACATATTTTTTGAAACCAGTAGCTTACCATCTTCAACTCTCCAATTGGAAAGCAACCACTACCAGCTCAATTGGAAAAAGCCCACCCATTGCAGCCCCTACCACACCAACCTGCCTCCACCCTCCACTCCGTACCTGCCTATCCCCACCCTCCCTTATCGCTGCCCCCACCCTTCTCCCACCACGTGGCCGCCCCCACCCTCCCCTCACTGTGTGGCTGCCCCCACCTGTCCCCCACAGTAGTAGTCGCCTCCCTCAACCCTCCTTCCACCCCGGTCGCCGCCTCACCCTCCCCCCTCCCACCCGTCGTTGTGGTGGGCTCGGCATTAAAATTTTGAATTACAAGGAGATGGCTTAACGATTCCACAAAACAATTGATTTTAGATTTGATTCAAAGAGGAAAAAATACGAGTTGAACGGAATTTGAATCGCCTAAATCCAAGTTTATATGAGCACAAAAAATATGAAATAATGAAACATGAGTAAAAAAACTAACAAATATGTGTGCACAACTTGAAATTTGACACGTGGCACATGCCACAAAATTCCTTTTTCGCTCAAAATGATAATAAGTCATAAAAGGACAATCGAGAATCTGCGAGGGGAAAGGGAAACTGGAAAACGGGCACGTGCATGTCGAAATTCACTGAATTGCATTGTAGATTGTTCAGAAATTAACTTTATTCACCAAAATGAAGAGAGGCGGGTATAGTGCATGTACCCTTACCTCAAATTACATAACATTTCGTGAAGTTGGATATGCCTTCAATAAATTAAAATTTAAATGAATCACATTAATTCACCTATATTGTACTGTATATAAACATAGTTTTAAGCTGATTCAAAGTTTCTTCATAATCAAATTGAGTTTAACATTACTCAACAAGCACTAGTAGAAGGTTAAAATCCTGAAAGCCTAGAGTTTTCCTTTCTTTTATATTTCTACAAGACCAAACTCACGTTATCCATAAAACACAAACTGATTAGTCCTTCTTTCTCTAAGCTTCATAAACATCCCAAAAAAGTCTTTGAACATACATTACTATTCAAAAGTATTCCAAATGGTTACTAAAATTACGAAAATAACCTAAAACTATATTTAATACCAGTAGAATATTCAGGTTCTTACACGAACGCAACCAGATCTAGGGTCCATCGACTTTGATCTAGGGTCCATCGACTTGGTGTTACGAAAATAACACCAAGCGACTTTGATCAAGGATTCACAAAAGTTTCAACCACGTGAATGAGAGTCAAACTACATGAATTTTAGCTGAAATAGTTGGCTATTGATAAGCAATATGGAAAAGTTTAGTACCACTTCAGTTTAAAATCATAGGGTTTATTTAGATTTATCTTTATTGAAGAACAATCAATTCGAGACCTTTATTATGCATGGTGGTTATAATAACGCCTTGCAATCCTTTAGTCCATTGTTAAGGGATTTTGCATGCGGGTTGTAATTTAGTTAATTTAGTCATGTGTAGCCGGCTTAGGGTTCTTTTCAGCGCACTCTTTATTTCCTCATTTATGAGTCCAAGGATCCATATTTCCACACAACATATTGCCTTGTGGAACAAAGGAAGTCAAAGTGAACTTGATGGGTCATGTACATTGGACCAGAATTTGTGGCAAAGGCGATTGATCAAACAATCAACATACCCTTTAATTTGATTCTCCTAAACTCGTTATTAAGTGCATCTGTATAGATAGATAACCCTTTATTTCTCATTTCCTTAATCTTTCTTGACTTGCCGTGGCCACAACTATTGTTCCGCTTGTCGCAGTTGAAAGCGGAGGACTTTAGTGTTGTCTTTGACTTTAAGGTTAAAAGTGTTTTGACTTTGCAATGGCAGTGATATGAGGAGACTTTTGTGCATTCCTATCATGTAAGATTAAGCTATTTTGGATGTTTATACATGAAATAGATGTTGACCGTTTGATAAATCTAGTAAATCTATAATTTGGGATAGAATCAACAATAACTGAGCCCGTAGAAAAGTTCTACAATTTCGGTAGGTATGATCACGGTTTTGCTTAGATTTACAAACCTTGGTGCTACAATATGTGATGTAGAAATTTTCATAAATAAAAGTAGCTTGTAAAATTTAATGCAAATAAAAGGTTATAATACAAGTTTAAAATTTTAAGAGGAGAAGGTTTTATACGTAATTATGCTTGTTGTTACTTTGTTACCAATACGATACATCATAATAATATATATTTATTTTTATCTAACCAACAGTTGCTCTCATTGAACGTATCGTTCACTTTTCAAATAATATTAATTAGTTCAAACCGTCCTGGAGGTTGTAATCTGATTTCTATAACCATCTTTGGTTTATTCACCTAAAGATGCTTTACATAACAACAGTCTCTCAACTTTGCAAATGCAGCCTGTAATCTATTCACTTTTTGGTACATGACACCGTTTGAACGGAATCCGGCCATATCTTAGTTCTTCCCACCTCTATATAAATTGTTTGGCTAGTTTACCTTGCAAAAAATAAACCCTCAAAGAAGGTGTAGAGTTCCTTCTTTAAACCCAAAACCATGGTTCGAAAGAAGGTTAACTACCAATTTATTGCAGATGAATGTGCAAGGAAGAGAACATTCAAGAAGAGGAAAATTGGCCTGTTAAAGAAGGCAAGCGAATTGCAGACCTTGTGTGGGGTTGAGACATGTGCAATCTTTAGTAACTCGACTGATTCTCCTCTTGAAGTTTGGCCTTCCCCTCATGATGCATATCAGGTGGTAGAAAGGTTTAGGAATTTGGCTCCAGAAAAACAAACTTACAACATGATGGACGGTGAGAATCTCCTGCAGAAAAATATAACTATCATGAAAGGAAAGCTAGTGACGGAAGAGAAGAAGAACCAAGGGCTGCGAATCGAACAATTCATGAGAAAACTCTTGATTGATGAAAGTTTGGATCATGTAAGTAGTTTGGTAGACCTGAAAGATCTCAATCTTCTTTTGGATGATAGTATTGAGCTTGTTGAGAAAAGGGTTGAAGATCTTGAGCATTCCAGTTCTAACCCAGTTGCCGGTGGGAACAAGTCCGTGTAAGGAACGACGCATGGCAAACAGAAGCAGTCCTGTTAAGTGTTAAGCGACACCTTGCAACATATTTATGTAACAAAAGTGCCGAGTCAGTAGGTTTCAATTACCTTAAATGGTTTAATTCTTTTCCTTTTATTTTACCTGAAGAAATGCATTTTGGTTATTTTTCACTTTCGTTTGATTCCTTTGACCTATTATTACTTTAGATTGTCATCGATCTTGCTTTCCTAAGATTTGTCTTTTCAATTTTATTACTTTTATTGTGAATCACAAGAACACATAATCCGCTTGAGAAAAATGAAGTATGCACTTTTCTTAATGAGAAATTGATAACTTAACCCTATGTTTGACTATCAATTATTGGTGGTCATAAACGTGGACCCTATAACCTGAATAACCTATTTTTCTTTCATTTTTCTTCGGTATGTCAAGTGTAAGAGAAAAACTGAAAGGAATTCCGTATAATACAAGCTAATCATCCTAACTCAGATTGCACTTTTTCCCTGGTAACATTTCGGCGCACTGCCATCGCTGCCTCGGTATTTTGGATGACAATATCATCAAATCTGTCTTATCTTAAGTTTCAAGTTTTCTTTTAAGTTTTATTAATTTTCATCTAATCTATTTGACATGGATGTTGTTTCTTGAATTATGCCAACCGTCAATGCATGCCTCATCGCTCTTACTTGCCACGAAGTTGACCAATCGCTCCTTGTGCCTCGCCCATGCACCATATCTGTAACCATCCACCATGGATGTGTCATGCCCATGCACTGCATCCTTACACCACACTCTGTGCGCTTGGCCTTGGTTGTGGTACATACTTTGACCCGCTTTCTAGAGTGTGTGACATCCTATGCAGACTCTGGTCATAGTGCTTCAGTACAAGGAGCTTTAGCGCATGGACACCTCACTTTCGTGCGTAGGGCTTTTACTCGGGACACAATATCCTCGTAGGGTGACTTACGTGATGCTAGGTGAACTGGGAAACTAGGTGCTTTCCAAATGCTAGCTGTGGATTAGCTTGTATATATGCGTGCGTGTCTTTGTCGCGCTCGCATGTATGTGAGTCTAGGCGCTGAAGGAAATATAACGCCAGAAAATAACATTCTATCTAGCTAATCTCGAACAGGTCATGTCGCGGACAGTTAAGAACAAGCTTGAAAAAATTTGCCCAACAACAGCCTCTAAGATGGGCAAACCTTTTTTGATTTGTGCTATACGAGCTTTTCTCAGCGTGTTGTATATATATATCGTGTGAGGTGCTATTGGACATGAGTTGATATTTGGTTTGGCGCATTAGACTGCCATGCAAGCTTCGTTGTTCATCGGGAGCGGTGGAATGTAGCTTCCACGAGTTCTGACTTTTTCTTTTATAACCTTTGTGGTTCCTACCCTGTTTCCTTCCTATTTTTATAATGTTGCATAGCTCCTGCAATAGTACAGTTTAGGCTCTATTATGGCTAGTCATAGTTGTAGGATAGGGTTGTCATCCTATTCGTCTAATTGCAACCGTTAACCTGGTATATGTACTATGTTTCGGCATCTTATATCTTAACCTTTCAAAAAGAAAAACATTGATCCGTTGCTAGAATATTGATCGGGAACCATAACCGAGAAATGGACCTGCAAAATAGAACACGGAGTGATCATCGGGAATGTTCAGGTGAAGGATGCTCCAATGCTAAAGTCAGAATGTTGGGCAAAGCTCTGAATAGAAGAAATTGCACTAGGTGTGTGTGTGTGTGTGTGTGAACTTAGTTGCGTACATGAGGCTTCGTTCATAATATAGTATCACCTCCTGAGAATCCTTTTTACCTCAGGACTCTCTTCTGATAGGTCTCCTTATCAGCTAGAACCATATTAGGACTCTGCTGTCGTGCCCGAAGCATAACGTTACGTCCTATCAGGATTCTATCACCCCTAGTAGGGCTTATCTCGAACACGTGTCCTTAGGTTAACTCGGAGTCCACCTTGTCACGCGTCACCTCTTGGTTGGATGAGTATATTTAGTCATATCATAATGCCCCCCCTTTCTCAGCAAAAATATCTAGCTAAGAGAGTGTATTCCGAGTGTCTTGAGACGTGTATAAAAATGTTTACACACATTTTCACCCTTTCGTAAGCACAAATAATATTTTCCTCGATCTTCTTGCTGACCAAATACTTTTTCTGGTATGTTTTTGATATATATATTTTTTGAATTTTCTGCTCGGACCTGCTGCGCAGGAAGCCTGCTTGGATCTATTGATGGCTACTCGGACCAGCTGTCTTGGAAGCCTGTTCGGGCGCGTTGGTCGGGATGCCTGGTCGGGCAGCCTGTTCAGTTCTGGCTGGGAATCCTGGTCTGGAGACTTGGTCGGGATGCCTAGTCGGAGGTCCTGGCCGGGAGCCCTGCTAAGGATATTTGCTCGGGAGCTCTAGCCTGGAGGCCTGGTCGGGATGCCTGGATGGGAGCTCTGGTCAGGAGCCCTGCTCGGGAGCCCTGCTCGGGAGCTCTATTCAGGTCCTAATTGGGCATTTTGCTCGGGCACTCTGCTCAAGCATTCTGCTCCGGCAGTCTGCTTGGTCATGGACCCTCGAGCACTATGCTGGTCTTGCTCGGGCAGCCTGTTCGGGCAGCCTGTTCGGGTAGTCTGCTAGGGAAGTCTGCTCGGGCATGGACCCTTCGTGCTTGGCCACTAGGGTGGTCCTGCTCGAGTAGGCTGTTCGGGCAGTCTGCTCAGGTATGGGCCCTTCGTGCTTAGTCACTAGGGTGGTCTTGCTCTCGCAATCTGCTCGGGCATTTTGCTCGGGAAGGGGCCCTTTTGTGCTTGGGCATGGACTTTGTTGTCTCGCCACGTGGCAGAGGTATTTAGCTTTCATCTTGCAACCTCAATCTTCTAGGGAAGCACACTATGTAACGGTCCTTTAGCCGCCAAAATTAAGGCGGTTATTATTTGAATTTCAAAACTTAATGCTCCGAGAATCGCGCAAGACAGGTGCATTAAATGTTGTTGTCTCTTTAGGGGCGGTTATTTCACCTCCCTTCTATATATTTGGGCTTTTCTCTTCATTTGCCCCTGCTACTCACTTTCACTGTGCTTGGCTCAACTCTAACAAGTAAGTTCCCCTTCTTTTCCTCTTGTTCTACAATTATCTATTTCTCTTTAATAGCTCCAGATATCGTAGATTTCGTTAGAAGATGTCTTCAACATCTGTAAGTAGTTCTTCATCACCATCGACTAGTTCAACAGAAAATGATATACAAAGTGACTCTGAAAGTAGATCTTCACAAGTAGGTACTTCAACCCTTAAGAGTCAAGTAGGAACTTCTATTCCTTAAGCCAGCACTTTGTTCCCCCGTAGAGATGCTTTTGGGGAAATCAAGGATGAAGCTGAGGACAAATTTGATGAAGACACTTGGTTCTCCGCGGATGAGACGAGGAACAAGATGACCAAAGAAAGCATAGTCGATCTTTTGGAAGAATTTCCCTTGCCTCCTCCCTTCTCTGCTTGGGTTCACTACAAAAAAAAGGGGTTTCGGCGACGTTTAATTTCCGACGCTAAGAAAAATGTCACAAATTAACTACAATTTACGACACTTTTATCATAACGTCGGATAATTTACGACACCAATTTTTATGTGCCGTAAAATTTTTGACATTTTAGTTCATGTCACTTATTAAACATCGCTTTACTCCTTCGCGACACTAGTAAAACATCATTTACTAACATGTCGCTTATTAGCGAAGCTTCAAAGAAATGTCGTAACTCTTAGACGTTAAACGTCATCATTTGACCATTTCTTCTCTTATTCCGTGCATGATTAAAACGTCGCAACCCAAAAAGAATAGTGGGAAACCTGGTGCCAATATTTTCGCCCGTTACTGTTCATCTTTTCTAGATATCTCGCGAGAATTAGCCTTCTCTTTTAGTTGCACAATCTGCCAAACAGTTAAACAGTCTCTATCTCAATCGGTGCATGAAGACCAAAACTCAGCCTTCCTTCACAAAGAAATTATTCCGTGCATGATTAAAACGTCGCAACCCAAAAAGAATAGTGGGAAACCTGGTGCCAATATTTTCGCCCGTTACTGTTCATCTTTTCTAGATATCTCGCGAGAATTAGCCTTCTCTTTTAGTTGCACAATCTGCCAAACAGCCTTCCTCCCCCAAATTTCCCAAACAGTCTCTATCTCACGCCAACAATCGGTGCATGAAGACCAAAACTCAGCCTTCCTCGGGTACACAAAGAAATTGGTCTCTCTCTCTCTCTCTCACACACACACACACACTCCCCCTCTCACTCTCAATCTCTTCATCTTGTAAACCCTAGTTATCCCAATTTGATGTTCTTGGAGTTTAAAAATTAACATGTAAGGAGGGCAGGGTAAACACCCGTGAATACACACAAAATACTCTATCTCTTTTTCTCTGATTTCTTCCTTTTTCATTATATATTTTTTTCCACACACAGTCATGGGTAATGGTACATAGAGAGGCCTGGCGGGGCCTGTTGCCGGAGAGCAAACTTGATGGTGCAAGATTAAATTTGAAGGATTTGATTGGGGCGTTTAAGGAGACGCTCGGGGAGATGAAGAGATCGATTGATCTGTTCCAGTGGTACGCACAGAGCAGGAATTGTGAGTTATGATTGATAGAGAGAGTGAAGTTATGCAATGGAGATGGCAATTCCCATGAACAACTCTATCATCACTGTACCCACTTTCTCCGCAAACCCTAACAAACCCACTCGAAGGAGATTTTCTTCATCTTCTCCTCATTTGACAACCCAGTTCTTTGGTGGCACCCTATCTTCATCTTTGACCAACAAAGCCCAGCTCAGTTTAAGTAAAAGAAACTAAATTGGGTTTGGGTCTTTTGTCAAATGTCCAGTTCTTGAAGCCACTGAGATAGCTGCTGGTAAGTTCAATTGTCTTCATTCACCATCTGAGTTTCTTGCCTACTTGGTTTATATTTTGCAACAACTCTATTCCATTGAATTTAATTATAATGTGACTCTTTTGAAATCCGTAAGATATATACAGTGTCATATAAACATTGAATTGAACTCAAAAACAGTCATAGAATAAATAAGTATCATTTGGAAAGTCAAACAAGGGTAAAACAATGGTTGAACAATCTACAGTTGGTTCAAGAATTTGCAACAAGTGAAATGGATATATATATATATATATATATATATATATATATATATATATATATATATCCAATAGAACTGAGGGAGTGATTCTAGTGTCATACTTTTGCTGGTGTTCTGTTCTTTGGGTATTTCTCAGCATATTATCGTATATCTTTGTGATTGCTCAAGTGAACATTAATTAATATTTTGTTTGCTCTTTGTGTGTGTGAGCCGCTTTGCAAATTTTAGAATCATGCAGCAAGAGAGCTTATTTGGGCACACTTTGTTGGCTTCAAGCCTACACAATGGAGGATTTCAGGAGCTGAGTATTCAACCAAGTTGCTTCATGTTTGAGATTTGGGGAGAGAATTATGAAATTGAAGCATCAGAATCTCAACGATCTAAGTACATTTACTCATTGAAGTTTTTCTAATGTCTAAGTAGAATTAGCACTCATTTAATGCCTGGTAATTGTTCAAAAAAAATATGAATCTATCTCGAATTAACGATTACTCATGCATTGTGTGTGCGCGTGTGTGTAGAGAGAAAGAGAGGGAACTAAGAAAAAAATGCAGGACCATGGGTTTAATGTTGGTTGTACATTGCGTCGTATGTTCTGCAACCTCCTAACGGGTGCCAGAAGTATGAAGTTTAAGTCTTCCTGTGGAGTTCAGTTTACTATTCATAATACAAAATTCAATGGGTGAAAGAGAAGAAGCAAAGGTGCATATATAGAACATTTTCCACTCTCACTCGTATGCATGTGTGTGTGTGTGTGTGTGTGTGAGTTGTGCAGTGATCAAGAAAAAATTCTAGTGAAGTTGTAATGCAAGAGACTGAGGATGGGGCAAGGCTGGCTTTATGTGAATGTTAAAAGCCAAGTGTTGAACTATGTAAGACTAGATAACCAATATGCCAGTGTGATCATGTTTGTGGATAGCTTAGTTTCGTCCCTCCGAGGAAGAAGTACATATTGGGGCAGTGAAAGGCACGGCAAGAAAATGAATGAAGTGACTTGTATGCAACTAGAAGCATAAATAGTTACAAGAACAAGCTTGGTAACTCACTCTCACATTGGTTCTGATGTGAGGAATTAGTACTACTTTTTTCTTGTATTTGGTGAATCTATGTTAGTGAGTATGGAAGGTGGAAATTTGTTGCATATCAAAAGTATGATAATGTTATATTTATGTACATTTGAAGTGTATTTTGTTGTCCTATCAGTGTCATTTTGTCTTGGTCTTGTTTTTGGGGTCACGGTCGAGTTATCAGCAATTAAAAATCTGTACTGTATTATGCGAAAGCGAAATGCATGTGATCCCTAGTCTCAACTACAAACTTATTTGCTATTTTAACCTGTACTTTGCTTTCTTTTCCTTCCATCTATTGACTATGAAAGTTGCATATTTGTCGCATCTAAGATGCACATTGATTGCACTGTTGGCTTGAATGCTGAAACTAAGATGCAGGACGAAGAACAGATTTATGACTAAGCATTCATATATACACCCTTTCTATTCGTTTTCCTCTGCTATATGTTTCATCAATATTGAGTTGCCTTTCTATTCTTTTCAGATTCTAGCATTTACTTGTTATGGCGTTATGTTCTAGCTGGGCTTGATGTTCTACACGTTTTCTCCTTTTGTTCTATAGGTCAGTTTCTTCTCATTGACAGATTCTACAATCTTGTTGAGGTTTTTGCATATCTAGCTTTTGTAGTTTAAGTTGAGCTTTGTGACATATCGGCATCCATACTTACAAGTCGCAAAACTCACTGGTTTAACATAGTGGTGCAGAGAATTTAGATTTCTCATATTTGATATTCATCTTGGACGTGGGGGATTCCAATAGACTAAGCTATCATATGAAGACAATACTTCATTGTCCATAAGATTATATACTCTGCATTAGCTCCAGTTTTTACAAATGTTTCAGACATACTCAAAAATGTCGAGAAAGTTGGGTCTTAAAAACGGTCAACGTACTAACATGGAAGTTATTTTCCGAGTATTAGTGCTTCTTCAGAATCTTAGCATACATACATTGCCTTGTCTGACGATTGCGTGTGCTTCAAATGATTTCCTTACAAAAACTGCAAATAGTACTAGTAAACTTCTTGTTATTTAATTCAGAACTTTCATTCGAATTTTTAAGAGCTATAAGACATTGAAATGAAGTAAAAAGATAAAGAATAGAATCTTCAAAATCAACTTGTTGTATAGCATTTCCACAGTCTTAGGAATTAGCAAGATTAAGAAAGAAAATGATTAAGAACATGGCTAATACCCAGATAAGAGTAACAGATATTTGTCTAAGTGAAAATCTAATGATGAGAAAGTTGATGAAAATACCCTGCTACCAGGTTCTCCAGGACCATAAACATGGTTACTAGATGAAGATCCAACACTCTTGGTGACTCATATTTCCACAGATATAGTTCCATTGAAGGTCTGATTGTGATTTTAATACCATCACCATGCTCAATTGCTAACTATGTTTGTTGACAATTGTGCAAGCAGGCTACTAGGTCGGTAGTCAATTGATGAAGGAAGTCGAGAAGAACAAGTCTGACTTTTCCAGGATAGGGCTTGTGGGTAATTTTTATTTTTTTATCAGTTTAATACTGTTAGACGAAACTTTTATGACAAGATACTCTACATCTTTCTCTACATCTCGCATTACTTAAAGATCTTTTAATGTTCTTACTTTGTTTTTGGAGTGCTGGTCTTTAATCTTCCCTTTATGGCAATCAGTATCGCTGTGACCCTCCTTTGCATTTATTTAATTATCTTAGTAAAATAAGAGTTTAATTTGGCATCTATATTGTGCGTTGCAAGGGGAAATCTGGAGTTTTGTCGAGATTAATGTTAGGTGTTGAAATATTATCCAATGAATCCACAAAATGTTAAGGGGAACAGAAGATATGAAAGGGAGGGAGTATTAGAATATGAATCTTGTAACTAATTGTTCGTATGATGTTGTGATTTTCTGGGGTAAATTGCAGGTAAGTTGATTATAATTGCAATTGATTGGCCGGCACTGAAGAAATCTGGGATTAAATACTATGTGCTGCTTGCCTAGGTTGGGGTTCACCACTACAGTGGAGGTAAGTGCAGCGAGATTGGCCTATTTTACTGACTTGAGTTTATGAGCTTGTTGCTTGTTTCTATTTTCTATTATTGATCTAAAGAGTTTGATTGTGTACAGATTTTATCAATGGTATTAATAGTGAATAGTTGACGATGTCATTCGTTCATGTGATGTATCTTTGATATTGAAAAGAAAGAGGATTAGTTGGCGATGACGTCTGTTCATGTGATATTCAAAAGAAAAAGAAATAGTTGGCGAAGGCGATTGTTTTCTACAGTACGGGCAGAATAGCAATTAGGCTTGATTGTACATTCTTGTGCATAATGTGTAAGATTATGGTATCCAATCCATAGGCACATTTTGAGTCATTGCCTTATTCTGTATTTGGGTGAGAGTCAAATAATCATGAAACAATATGATGTGTCTCAATAAATTTGATGGCATATGGTAAAAAATAATCCCTAATAGGAGAATAACCTGAATCAATAAACAAATTTGATGGCATATGCGTGAGCAGCTGTTTGGGCAGTAGGGTAGTGAGTATGTATTTTCGCAGGTGCAGTTGTGTGATTTGTACACATAGTTTGCTGGTTGTCAGTATGGTGTATATGTCTATGTACTATGGGTTTAGAAAGGAAGGGAGAACTAAGTTGACTATACCCCCTGGGTGAGACATTGGAGATGAAGGAATAAAACATTTAGCTTACAATAAATTGGGGATGGTTTGAAACATGATTTTTGTGAAATTGGGGATGGACTTACCGGTTGTGTTTCTGTGACGTGAATTAAGCCTAATCTGTGGATTTTTTGGAAGAAGAATCTTCGAACAATTATGCTTTTGTGCACACTATGAATGACTTGAATTAAGCATATACATAATAAAAGGTTTAGCATTAAACATCATATATGAATGACGGGTTTAAGCAGGAGCGAGACACGTTCCACTCGCTAATCATTGGCACTTTATTCTTCCACTACGAGATGAAGGCCATGGGCTTGGTTCCCGATGTATGTTGCCATTGCCACATTATCAATCTTTCTTTTGCTGCTAGTTGTTGTTCTCACAGTACAATTTAATGAAAAAGTATGTATAGTAAAGAGCTCCTTCTCTTATCAATTTTTTTTTTTGGGTTTTAGTTCAAGAACTGTATGTTGTTGTCTTTTAGCCTTATCTTGGGGTCACAAGAAGACTTACATGGTCATTACTTGCTTCATATCTAGCGCCTTTTTCCAATTGAAGAGCCCTTTTCTATGATTACTTTTGCATTCACTTTGTCCTTATATAAGCATATTTATTAAGAGCTGATGTCAGAAGAATTGCAAATCCTAAAGTACTGTAATTCAGCTGTCTTTTAGAGATAGCATTGTAGGATGTAAAGTTTTCTTGGTGTAGCGGCTGCCGTCCACCACCCAGAACTAGGAAAAGGAAAGTAAGAAAACCCTTGGTTAAGAACTTGCATTTATGAGCTTGTCCTGATAAGTACAACATGCTCGCAATACATATACCAAGTTGCCCCTTTTGTGTTAGTGGTATGAGGATTCAAGAAAAAAAATTTAAGAGTTGTGGATATCATAATTTTATTATGTAAGTCAGAAAGATAGTTTATGCATGATGCATGTAGGAATCTTTACGTTTCCTAATGCATTATGTTTGCCGACTAGTTTTTCAATTTAACTCGACTTATGTTATACTGCTTAAATTTATAACCTTCTTTCTTGACTTTTTTAATTTCTAGGTTCTTTTGACGGAAAGACATCAATGCTTTTGTTGGACTTAAAAAATCGACATGCACAGTGATGACATTTTGGATGAAATGTGTGTGTGTGTGTGTCTATATATATATATATATATATATATATATATATATATATATATATATATATATATATATATATATATATTTAGGTTGGTTCTTCAATGACATTATATTTGTATGTTTTTGAAATTAAGATCTTCTGGATGGTTATGTAATTATTATGTGAATGTTGGATATGATATGGTTGATGAATGACATTAACTTGTTTCTAATGATGAGTTTATAAGCTTGATAGATCGACTTAGTTGTGCATTACTCGTGTTAGATTGGAGCAGGATTATATAAAATATACTACACTTTTACATCGCTTTTGGAGAAATGTAGCTATTATCAGTGTTAGGCCGATGTACTTTTAAAGGATTCCAGAATATGGTAGGCAAAAGATTAGTGACAATTGCTGAAAAGTGCCGTAAATAAGAACGACATTTCTAAGATAATGCCACTAAACAAAATTGACACTTGATGGGAAGTGTCGCTAAATTAACGATATTTCAAAGATTGTGTCGCCAAATAAACACTGGCACTTCAAAGGAAGCGTTGCTAGATAATGCCGCTAAACAAAACTGACACTTAAAGGAAGTGTTGCTAATTTAACGACGTTTCAAAGATAGCGCTGCCAAATAAAAATGGCACTTTAGTGAAAACGTCGCTAACTTAGCGACACTTCTTACTAAATGTCGCATACCTGAGTTGACTATTGATCCCATAAGAGACACTTGAAAGTGTCACACAAAGTGTCGTAAGTGAAATGCCGACGTTTATAACAAGTGTCGGGAAATTCCCGACGGACAAATTTGCGACACTTACGAAAAGCGTTGATAAAGTGTCGGGAAATTACTTTGCGACACTTTTACTATCATTGGAGACACTTTTCTAGTGTCGCCAACACCCCTTTTTTTGTAGTGTTCCTGCACTCTAAGAGCCTGCCAACTATGGTACGGACTTGGAAACAAGTGTCTATGAAGGTCAGATAAAATCTGGCTATAAAGTTCCAATGCTTTTGCTATCGCCTTTTTCAACCACTACAAAATGGCGCCAGGTCAACTTGTGCCCAATGGGTGGAGAAAACTCGTTGGCTTGATCTACCTTGTACAGACTTCAGGGTATCTAGTGTCGATCCATGACTTTATGAGGCTATACCTTGAAGTGTGCTTTATAAAGAACGTGGCCAACAGTGTTGGTTGGTATTATATTCACAACCGGGTCAGAGTGATCAAGGGGGGTCCTAAATCTAACAAAGGTTGGCACTTGTGGAATTTCTTCATTTAGCGGTCAAGTGGCAAATGGGAGTTCCCAAGAAAGTGGAACGGTTTATGTAAAGATTATGAGAAGAAAGGATCCTTGGCTCCCGATGCTACAATGAAAAAATTGATTGATCACATAAAGCGAAGGGGTGGTCTTAATATTGACGAGCCCTTTACAAATCAAGATATGCGAAATGCGGGGCTCATTTCTCGTGCCCCCACTATGCATGTTCCTCCAACTCCTACCGTAGAGTCTCGAATTGTTTTGGGGCATAAGACTAGAGAACCGGCGATAGAAACGTCGTCTTCTAGGACTCCAAGTCTAGGTAGAGTTTAAAGCCATGTTAATATATTCCCTTCCTTTCTAATTGTGAACATGTTACCTAACTCCGTTCTTTTTACAGAAATGGCGGGCAAAGGAGAAGGTGCAAAATGTGACTTTTTAGGTCTACTGCAAAAGGCTTCTAAGGGAAAAAGGAAGGAGGGCATAGAGGAAGGTTCTTCTCCTGTTGTCAAAAGGCCCCGTGCTCTAACTCCTCTAGTGCCTCCGCTTGTGATTGATGATATTCCTATCGACAAGGATCCAATTTTTCATCCCAGGTGGACCATTAAGAGGGGCGATTCAGGAATGTCAAGCTCGCATGTCTCTTCTCAGCACCTAGCCCACGGGGTGTTGCCTAGCGACAAACTCATCCTAGAAAACCAGCCTCATGAGGCCTTTGCAATGGCGCATGTCCAAGCTGCCTACAATGTAAATTGAATTACTTCATTCTTTTGAGCTTTCAATTAAACTCTTCCCGATCTTCTAACATATAATTGTCTTTGTCTCTCTTGTCTTTTCAGGCATACTGCTATAGCAGCCAGATGTAGGACAGGTTCACGATGGCGATGGACGTGGCCAGCATCGCTGAGACTGACAAGAGAGCCGCCGAAGGCAAGGCTGATAAGCTTGACAAGGAGGTCAAAAATATTAAGACAGAAAATATGGATCTTCTTACTAAACTTGGTCGCCTGGAAAAAAGATGCGATAATCTAAAGCATGAGAGGGCCGAAATCGGGAACAAGGCCATTCAAACATTCCTTTATGGCATTGCTGAGGAAGAGTGGCTGCGGAAGCGAACAGAAGACGGACTTTCTATCTTCCAGGAAGGCTTTTAGAAAGCCAAGGAACTGACGATGGCCAAGTACCCTAGTCTTTTCCTGAATGATATTGTGGTGCCCACATTTGAGTCACCACCAGGGGAAACGGCCGCACCTACCAAAGCTGGATATGCTATTTCTCCCTAGGAGAAAAGCGTCCATTCTGGGAACGCACCTGCATCTTAGGACAACTTATCTTTATTCCCCCTTTTTGCAATTCCTATTTGATGTGCCCTCAGTACTTTTATCGCCCCTAAGGGCTTTTTAATGGATATGTTTTTCTTCATCCCTTGGAAGGAGGGTGAGTTTATTTTGGGCAATTGTGTTATTATATTTCACATCTTGCATTGTGTTTACTCTGACACGAGCCCTTATCATCAGCTAAGGGCTGGCAAAGAAGCCTTGCACTCACACGCGGCTAGGTTTCGAATTAACAAAACAGGGTGGGGTGACGAACCCCCGCTTGGTTTTGCCATTTCTCAGACTAGAACTAAAGTTAGACCGAGTGAGGTAAGACTTGTGTCTTACCCTATCACATTGGGTGATATTTGCTTGAGCAATATTCAGGATTGCGCTGTTCGGGAAGTCTGCTCCGGCAAACTACCAGAATTGCGCTGTTCGGGAAGTATGTTCAAGCAAACTGCTCGGACATCTAATGGTTCTTGGGAACTTAAATAACTTTTCTTGAGCTAAAGCATTTTAGCCTGTTAACATGAAAAATGATTCTTCCAAACAATGAGAAAGATAACATGTTTCTAATAAAAAATGTGATCTATATAAAAAAAAAAGACTGATTACAAACGAAGTTATGCCTCCCTGTTATTCCTCTAACCGAGATCTACTCTACCCATATCCCCCAAAAAAAGAAGTGTCTTATTTCTTGCTCAAGACACTACTAATAGTATCGTCGCAAGTTTTCCACATTCCAAGTTCGAGGAACCGGGTTCCCTAACAATGTTTCTAATGAATAAGCGCCTGGCCTAAGTACCTTCAGTATTCTGTAAGGTCCTTCCCAGTTTGGCGATAGCTTCCCGATAGCGGCCTTTGGATATGAAATTTCCAACTTTCGGAGGACTAGATCGCCAACTAGAAATAACCTCCTCCAAACCATTTGATTGTAATATCGTGCGACCCTCTGTTTTGTTGAAATTACTCGATCCAGGGCTTGGGCACGCACATCGTTGAATAGGCCTAGATTTCCTCGAAGGTTTGCCTCATTCTCTGTTTCTGAAAATTGTAACACTTGGATTGTGGGAAGACCGACTTCCACTGGTAACAGTACTTCTCTCCCAAAACATAATAGAAACGGGATCTCCCCAGTTACAGAATTGGGTGTCGTACAGTACGCCCAGAGTACTTTAGCTTCGTCCAGCTTTCTCTTTAAACATTAAAGGATAGAGCGATTCATATTTTATGTTTGCCCATTTGATTGGGGATGAGCAACTGATGTGAAACGAAGGTTAATGGAGAGGCCTTCACAAAAGCTTCAAAATTTGGAATTGTCGAACTGCTTCTCATTATCAGTTATCAGAAACTTGAGAATTCCAAAGCGGCAAACGACTTTCTTCCAGAAGAACTCTTTACACTTTGCCTCTGTTATGGTGGCCAGTGGTTTGGCCTCAGTCCACTTCGTGAAATAGTCGATGGCGACTATCACAAAACGTCATTGACCCGTAGCCATCGGGAACGGGTCCAAAATGTACATTTCCCACATCGCGAATAGAATTGGGGAAGTTAAGATATTAAGTGGAATCGCTGGCGTGTGTGAGAGTGGGGCAAATTTTTGGCATTGATCACACCTTCTTGTAAAGCTGACGATGTCTTTTTGCATCCCTAGCCAGTAGTAACCTTGCCTCAAGATCTTGTGGGCTAGATTTCTTCGGCCCAAGTGTTGCCCACAAATTCCTTCATGAACTTCCTTTAATGTGTAATCTGCCTCTCTGGGGCTTAAGCAGTTGAGGTATGGCAAACTGAAAGACTTCTTGTAAAGGACCCCATCTACAATAGCATACCGAGCAGCTTTAGCGCACATATTACGTGCTTCACCTCGTTCTTTCGGTAATGTTCCCGAAGTGAGGTATTGCATTATCGGATCCATCAAACATGGCTCATGTCCAACTATGTTAACCTCGGCTGAGGGCTAGATGCTCCTTTCTTGTAGGAGCTCAACATATATTGCTCGAGAAAACTTAGACACGTCCGCGGAAGTTAACCTTGACAGAGAATCTGCTTAGGCATTCTGATCTCTGGGTATGTGACGGATCTCTAAATTTTTAAACCTGGCAGCCTGAGCTTTCACAGCTTGAAGATACTGGATCATTCTCTTATCCCGGGCTTCATATTCTCCCAAGATATGGTTCACTACCAACTGGGAGTCACTATGTATGGAGATAGAGTCCACCCTTAGTGAATGTGCTAGTCTTATTCCTACTAGAAGCTCTTCATACTTGGCTTTGTTGTTTGACGCCTGGAAGCCAAATCAATAAGCGTGTTTGATCACAAACTTCTCTGGGCTGATCAATATGAGACCGGCTCCACTGTCACCTATCTTATATGAGCCGTCAACATAAAGACACCACGGGTCCGAGGCTTCCGAGAGGATCAGCCATGGGAGGTCTTCTGGCGGGGTGCATTCAACAATAAAATTCAATAAGGCTTGGGCCTTAATTGCGACACGAGGTTTGTATCGATGTCAAACTCTCCCAGTTCTACCGACCAGCTAACCAATCACCCCGATGCCTCCGGACTTTGGAGAACCTTCCCCAAAGGTTGGTCGGTCAAAATGACGATTGTATATGTGACTGAAAGTAAGGTCGTAACTTTCTCGCCGAAGTAATGAGGGCGAGGGCCATCTTGTCTATTCGAGGATATCTTGTTTCAACGTCCTGCAGGACTTTACTCGCGTAGTAAACGGGTTTCTGTTTGCCTTCCTCTTCTCTAATCAGGACTGAGCTTACCTTGCTTACGAAAAGGTAGAGAAAGAGATCTTCACCAGAGATTGGCTTGGTGAGGATAGGTGGAGATACCAAATACTGCTTCAGCTCTTTGAACCATCTTTGGCATTCCTCTGTCCACACAAAATCTCTTGCCTTTCGGATTGCCCTGAAGAAGGGCAGGCATCTTTCCGTCAATTTAGACATGAATCTTCCCATGGCAGCGACTCTTCCCGTGATTTCTTGGACTTGTTTGACTGTTTTTGGCAGTTTCATGGTGTAAATGGCATCAATTTTCTTTGGGTTGGCCTCGATGCCGCGTTGGGAGACCATGAACCCCAAAAACTTTCCAGACGCTACACCAAACGCACACTTGAGTGGATTCAATTTTATCTTGTAGGCTCACAAAATATCGAAGGTCTCCTTGAGGTCTTCTACATGATCATCGGCTTTGACGCTCTTTACTAGCATATCATCTACATATACCTCCATATTCTTCCCAATCAAATCACGGAATATCATGTTGACCAAACGCTGGTATGTTGCTCCCGCGTTCTTTAGTTCGAAGGGCATGACTCTGTAGCAGTAGAGTCCCCGCTTTGTGATAAATGAGGTTTTGGGAATGTCATCTTCACACATCCTTATTTGATTATAGCCCGAGTAGGGGTCCATGAAACTCAACAATTCATGACCCGAGGTAGCATCAATAAGGATGTCAATTCATGGGAGTGGGTAACTGTCCTTCGGGCACACTTTGATAAGGTCGGTTACGTCGATGCATATGTGTCATCGGTTACTTGACTTGGGTACCATCACAACATTGGCGATCCAATCAGGATAAGAAATCTCCTTAATGAATTTGGTTGCCACCAACTTCACTACCTCTTCCTCGATTCTCACTTATCGTTCAGGGGTGAACGTCATCTTCTTCTATTTGACAGATTTTCTGAGTGGGTTTACGTTTAGCTTGTGGGAGATTACTTTGGGATCGATCCCTGGCATATCAGATGATGTCCATGCAAAGACATCAGAGTAACTTTGCAAGAGGTTTATAAGCTGGAGCTTGAGGCCATCGGCCAATCCTGTTCTGATTCTCACGATTTTTTCTTCGTTACCTGGATACAACTCAATGTCTAAGAGGTCTTCAGCTGGCTTTCCTCTCTTGACTTTTGTTTCATCCCTATAATCTTCAATTATAAGGGTCTTGTTACTTTTGGTTAGGCATGATGCCATGTAGCACTATCGCTTAACCACTTGATCACCTTTGACTTCTCCAATGTCGTGCTCCGTGGGGAGCTTCATTTTCATGTGGTATGTTGACACCACTGCTTTTAATTGGTTTAATGCTGTCTGGCCCAGGATTGCATTATAGGCTGATGGAACGCGAACTACAACAAACTCCAACATTAATTATGCTTGAGCTGGATGAGTGCCTACGACAACTGGTAATGCAATGATCCCCTTACAAACCACGGGGTGGTTAGAAAAGCCATAGAGGGGAGTGTATATATTTCGCAATCGGTTTGATAGGATATTCATTTTTTTGAACACCTCGTAGAAGAGTACTTCCGCTAAGCTCCTGTTATCCACAAGGATCCTCTTCGTATCGAAGTTGCCCACTCGAAGAGTGACCACTAGGGGGTCGTCGTGTGGTGTTTTTATGTCGCCTACATCCTCTTCAGAGAAAGATATTGTTCGGACCAGCTCCATTTTTTGCTTCTTGGCCAACGGCCCCATAGTGGTGCAAACCTCTCTTGCATAAGCTTTTCGCCCTTGGCCGGACGATCCCCCAGAGGCGATTCCTCCCGAAAGAGTGTTGATGACTCCTGCATTATCTTGTGCCTCTTCTCGTCCTACTAAGGGAGTGGCCTCCCTCCCTTCGATTGACATATCTTCTCAGATGCCCACGCTTGATATGAGCTTCTATAGCGCGCTTGAGCGACTCGCAGTTGTTTATGGTATGGGCGTGGTCATTGTGGTAACGGCACCATAAATTTCAATCCCTCTTGCTTGGTGCGGATCTCATCTTGTCTGGCCTCTCCAACATCTCTTGGTCCTTGATTTCATGAAGGATCTACGACGGCTTAGCATTTAATGGGGTCAAATTCTTCATATCAAATAATTCCTTTGGCCGCCTCTCATCTCTTCTTGAACGTTTAGGGCCTCGTCCATCTCTTGGACTGTCTTCTCGGGTTCGCTTTCTAGGTTCTTGGCTGTTGTCCCCTCGATTTCCCTTGTGGGTCTCCAAGTACTCTTCAGCCTGGATGTACTTGTTAGCCTTGTTCAGCAAGGCTCTCATGTTCCCTGTGGGGTTTTTATTTACAGCGAAGGCAAACTTGGAAGTGGGGCGAAGCCTGCGTAAAAAGGCAGTGTCCTTTACCGACTCGTCAAGATTGTCGATTTCTAAGGTTGCTGCATTAAAATGCCCTAAATAATGTGCCAGAGACTCATTTCTTTCTTGCACCACATTAAGGAGACTTGCAGAATTCTTCCTCCAAGTTTTACTGTTCATAAAATGATTTTGGAACAAATTAGTGAGCTGGGCAAAGGAATGGATTGACCTGGGGCGAAGAGATTTAAACCACCCGTGCGTTGCCTTCCTCAAAGTGGTTGGGAAGGCGCGACACATGACAGCATTTGAGACATGGAGAAGTAGCATATTCGTTTAAAACTGGTAGATGTGCTCACCAGGGTCTCTGCTTCCATCATACAAATCGCACTGTGGCATCCAAATATTTGAAGGGAGTTTTGCCTTCTCGATTGTCTTGGATAAGGGGCACCCTGAATCCTCCCTTAGGGGAGTGAATTGTTTTGGGGAAGGCCCATAGATGGTTTTATGAGAAGCTCTCCCTTGAGGGTGCACTTCTCTTGTGAGACCACGAGCTCGTCCTTGGGGACGACGTCTTTGGTCCATGCAGAATCGGTCTTGAACTTCACCGTTTGAAACAGGAGACAAATTCGTGCTACCTTCCATTGATGTCACACATCACAAACATGAACCGCTTCTGGTAACATGCTTCTTGGTTCCTTGTTTTGGTTGATAAGTGGGATTAGCCTCCGAGCTGTATCTCTGACCATAGCTTGACCTTGAGGTCAACCTCAGACGAAGATCACTCGGGTCGAGGTGTGGCTGATTGGTGGAGGTCAAAGGGGCAACCGCTTCAAGCGTTTTCTATAGGGTGTTTACCACGCTCTTAAGTTCGTGGATTTCCCTTGTCAGATTCACGTTCGGTGTGTTGAACAATTTTCAGGTCAAGCGGTGATGCAGGTCTCCCTTCTTTAAAAGAGGGGTTAGAGAATGAGTTCCCTTAAAGTTGTCACTTGTTTGCAGGGTGACTGAAGTCACATTGATCGGATCGTCACTGGAATGTCGATAAGATGGTGTCCAACATCTGCCCTCTCAGCGAGAGCCACTGGATAACGATCATCAGTTATGAACTGAGCGACTGATTGGAGGTGTACTGGACGACAATTGCCTAGCCATGTTCCCAGTCGGTCCCATGGATAATGCCAAAATGTTGTTGCTAGAATATTGATCAAGAACCACACCCGAGAAATAGACCTGCAAAATAGAACACGGAGTGACCACCAAGGATGTTCCGGTGGAGGATGCTCTGATGCTAAAGTCAGAACGTTGGGCAGAGCTCTGAATAGCAAAAAAATGCATTAGGTGTGCGTGTGTGTGAACTTAGTTGCATACTTAAGGCCTCATTCATAATATAGTATCACCTCCTGAGAATCCTTCTTACCTCAGGACTCTCTTCTGATAGGTCTCCTTATCAGCTAGAACCATATTAGGACTCTGCTGTCGTGCCCAAGGCATAACGTTACGTCCTATCAGGATATTATCACCCCTAGTAGGGCTTATCTCGAACACGTGTCCTTAGGTTAACTCGGAGTCCACCTTGTCACGTGTCACCTCTTGGTTGGATGAGTACATTTAGTCATATCAATTGGCATTCCCAGGGATGACAATAATGCCCTTCATCATCTCTCAAAATTCCCAAAGAAACCTATTAACTCAATTCTCAACTGTAACCGGCGACCACCCACCCCTTCTACTTTTTTTGAAAAAGATAAAAAAATATCACATCCAATGAACGTAGCATGAGATTAACAACCATGATCTCCTAAGCAAACATTGCACCCAAACTATATGTACACTATCAAAAGCTAAGCCACTATCCGAGTCAGGTAAAACATAGCCAAAGGAAAGCCATAAACTAGTAGATCTCTGCATTCAAAAAGCACATTGCTTGTCTTCAACGCATGGCCAAATTCGAGAACAATTTCCATAATTCACGATGTGCAAAAGGCGTCCATGCACCGCCTGATAGGCGTAGCTAAATCCAAGATCCTGTTATTTATCTCTAAAACACAAAATCCTTATAGTATGCGCTTACTAACTTTACATAAGTCAAAAAAGATAATGGCAACATGCAGCAAAATATAATAATCACCTGAGATCTATACAAACAACTATTGGTTAACAAGATGGATATGTAAATGTCACATACGATGCAAAAGCAACCAAATAAGTGAATGTAGCAAGGCTAAAACATAAAGAGAACAATCATATGCCGCATAAAGCGATCGCATGAGCGAGCCCAGAGGTTTAAATCATCAATGACCACTAACCACGGCAAAACCATATTGTAGAGCATGCCTTCTAAAGACCGTCACTAGATAGCACTTAATAGGTTTGACCAAAGGTGAACAAGAAACTTTAGTCTGATGTTGTAATGTGTAAACCTAAGGAGATATACAATGATTACGTGGGCTCTTATGATGTTGTCCTGCACTCAAAAAGGAAGGAGTATGAGAGATATCCCAAACTAGCTTTTGTATCCTAAGTACTGGGACATTGCGCAGTGTTGTGACACGATGACAAGACGATGGGGGCATGGGTGCCGTCAAGCGTCACGACCTAGGGTGCAGCAACAGGTGCTGAATCAATGAACGGGAGAAATAGGTGGTTCAATGTGACACCCTCAACCCTGGTGACGTCACCGGGCTGAGTTATCGACCATAATCACATTCAAAACCCTGTGCTGAATACAGAGCTACTACATCCTCATACTCACACATCATTAATAGACGCTCCAAAATGCGTCGTTACAAAAATTTTTCTTACAAACATACATCATACTGCAGCAGAAGACTCTCAAGGCTATGAACAACATGCATATGTACAACCTAATATACGACTGTAGTCGTAGGATTCTTAACAACCGATCTCACGGCTCAATCTTTACCTCACACAACGCATCCCCTTGCTCAACTTTTCTAACTTGTTTCTCTTCCCTTCTCTAGAGGGTTCTCCTTATAGCCTGCACAATACAACATAAGGAATGAGTGCAAATCTCCCAGTAAAGACAACACGAGGAATATCGTGTACAAATGATTCAAAAGACTTAGAGGAATAATAATCATCTCAACGATAGCAATGAATCAAGAGTAGTCAATAAATTTCAGCATCAACATAACTTGTCAAATGAAAAGTTTTCTTTCGTTAGACTGAGCGGCTTTAAGACCCAATAGAACAGCATTACTGCCACCTCCTCATGGACTGGACTGACTGACCGATAGACTGACTGACTATGCAAGTGAATACTAAAACAGGAAATTGAAAGATAAACATCAACGAAATACAAGTCATTAACATCATTAACATCAAAAGAAAATCAAATGCAATGCAACTCAGACACGACAGAGTAGACTCGACCAGACATGACAGACTCGACTCGCCCGCCCTACATCCTCTTTACCAGTGATCATGTTTCACAGGCCATCCTCCTCATATTGATGTCCCATTTTACGGGATGTTCATCTCAGTCTCAAGTAAATAAAAGAGACATTGTCAACAAGCAGGGAACTCATTTAGAGTGCTTTCCCTAATCACGTTACAGCCAAGCAACAAGACATCATCAACGGGGCGGACTAAGGGAAAATTTATTCCACCTTATGTCCTCAACAACACAGCTCAACAAGGAATACCAGATCAGAAGATTGACCGGTGTTCAGACCTAACAACAAGAGTTCAACGTAACATCATCAACATGGTGGACTTGGGAGAAGATTACCGCAAACCCTCAACAACGTTCTTACATAAGAGAAATGTCGGTTATCAATAAATACCAACATTTCACAACAACACGCAACGACCTTAACAACATCAACGACATCATTATCAACGATAGGAAGGACTCAGGAGAAGATTACCGCAAGTCCTCAATGGTGTTCTCAAAGAGAAGAGATATCGGCTATCAATAATTACCGGCATCTCACAACCACCACACAACAACCCTACACAACATCATCATCCACGTCAGGTATGCTAATCAAATCAAGTCATAGCATACAAGGAAGCCCATCATCCTCACTAAATTCTATCAACAGGGCAGACTAAGGGAATTTCTTCTACCCTAAGTCCTCAACAGCACAATTCAAATATACGTATACCGGTCACAATGACTACCGGTGTCAACCCATAACAGCAAGAGTCCAACATAAACATCATCAACATAGTATGCTAATCGAAACAATGCATTAGCATAATAGAACCGCATTGTCCTTACCTGCTTGGCTTATAGCCGAAGCAACTCGCAATCTCTGATCGCAACGAGCTGCATCACCTAGTCAAATCATATCATGCTCGTTAGTCATCATTCATCATATATGCACTCCTTATTCTACCCATTCCCACTTAACCGTTCATAGCATCTTACGATAGCTAGTTAATTCGATCCAATAATTGGATCCTTAATCTAGCCTTATCGACTTATTATCGATAACAACCCTCATTTTAGACATACTACTACTATTCCTTGCTTCCCACCCTTCCGAAAGCTAAATTATGCGCGTCCTCAAAAATTTAGCGCCAACATGGCAAATTACCAAAATACCCCCTGATGGCCGCTACATCACCAACACCCGAAAACCGTTTTAAAACTACTTTTTAGATGTACTGCATCATTTATAGACCAAATATTCCCTCAAAAAAATTTAAGGGGAAAATTACCAAAACACCCCGTGGCGGCCATCGCCCCAACAAGCGTCTCAAAACTACTTTAAAAACAACTTTTCAACTGTCTTACATCCCTTTCCGGACTAACAAGTCCTTTGAAGTATTTTATAGAAAAACTTTACCAATACCCCATCTGGCAGCAAATTACCAAAATGCCCCCGGGGTTCACTATCACTGCAACGCCCCGAATCAGCTTCAAAACAACCTTTTAGGTGTTTTACAATCCTTTTTGGATTAAAAAGTCCCTTGAAAAACTTTACCGAGAAATTTACCAAAATACCCCTCTCCGGGTGGCAAATTACCAAAATGCCCCCTGAGGGTTCCCGGCACCATAAAAATTTCAAAACCACTTTAAAATGATATTTTAAACCTCCTATATTCATTCTTAAGCTAAAACGTATTTTACAAAATTTTCGCCCAAAAATCCCGAATCGGTGTCCGGTCCAAGCGCTTAAAAGCTCGTTCGGCCAAAAATAGCTAATGACTTTGGAATGACCCGAAATCTTGGAAAATATAACTTCTCAGTGTCCCAGAGTCCTCATAAATTTTCGCGCAAAACCGCATTCGTTTGATATTTTAAATTTCACCATACAGTTTTAAACTTCCCGCATCCGTTCACCCCCTTCCCTATCTTGGAAAAATCTAAAATTTTTCCACGATACAGGTCTCTCAAAACTAACTAGGGTCTCTTTTTTGTACTTTGGCTAAATATGACCCTAAGTATTTTTAACAATTCGAATTAGAACATGTGTATTAAGGTTTCATCTTTAGCGACAATTACAAGTCACTGTTCAGATTCAAACACACACTATTACACCTCGAACGCACACACCAACCTTCTTCTTCCCTAAACCAGCCGTATACCTGGGTTTGCTACTCTTCCTTAATCTTTAATGGATTTCCATTTTTTTTCTTACACTTACATGTCATGATTCCCTTCTTTCCATATTTTCAAGCTCCAAATCCATTCGATTTATGAAATTACATCCAATTAAGCTCCAACAATTCAAGTTAAGTCTTCAAGGATGAAGAACACACACTAAAACACACACCCACACCACTGAAATCAACCCAATTCAAACCCTAACTCGTTTTTCCCCTTTCTTTGTTGTTTTAGGTCTTAGATCCATGATTCCAACAAGATTTCATCATCATTTCTTCATCCCAATCAGATTACTCAACTAAATCTGAATATATATATATAACGTATACGTATACACAAATAAATTCATTCAATTTCCACGAATTTGGTTCAAAATCATACCCCGTTAGGGTTTGGATTTCACTTTCTTTCCTTCCTTTCCTTCTTCTTCCTTTTTCCTTCACTTTTTCCCATAGCTGCTATAGTGATGTTCTTCGTGGTTACTGTTCACGCCCAGCTCTTATTCATGACTTTCTCATATTTTCACTTTCAACCCCATAAATTTTCTTTTATATTTTCATTCCATCATCTTATCCCTACAATAGTTTATTGTTTATGAGGCTTAGTTAGCCCAATTCACTCAAGAGGTGGAAGACACTCGGCCAAATTCTCCCCACCTTATGACACATTTTGCAAACTTTCATTATTTGCACTTTGGCCCCTCAAGTTTCTAAAATTGCATTATGACCCCTTAACTTTGGAAAATTACAATTTGATGCCAAAATCACCCTGACCATCCATGTAGCCCCCTAACACCTCATTATCATCAAAAGGATGCTACTTAATAAAGATATGCATCCCGTTTATCATATTTTTCAAAATTACACTTTTATCCCCTTTAACTTTTTAAAATTACATTTTGACCCCCAAGGTCAAACTAACCTCCCATATAGCTCCCTAACACTTAATCATCATCAACGTATTGCTACGTAATAAAAATAGTACCCCTTAATTAATCAAACTCATGATTAGATTAATTTTTGGTATTTTCGGGGTATCACACCCAAGCTACCTCGCGCACTACCTACCAAGTTCATGGATATCACGAGGCATCGTAATGATAGGTGCAGGGGCACGATGGCGGGTGCATGGATGCAGTCAAATGTCATGATGTGGGATCATGGCAACATGTGTAGGGGCACAATAAGACACAGTGCCATGGGGGCATGGCGACGGGTATAGGGGCACAATCAATGCAAGTGTGGTCAAAGTTGAAAAAAAATTTTAAGTCTAGAAGAGTGATGTAATGGGTAAAGGAGGGAGCAATATGAAAGGGGGTCGTGAGGTGAGTGTTGTGCCGTCATGATGAGTTTTTTTTTGTGAGAGAATGGTGGCGATGACGGAAGGTGATGGTGGTCATTGTTCAGCCGAGGTATGTGGAGAAGGCTGATTGTGGTGGCTGAAGAAGCCGAGGGGGTGGGGGTCATCGGCCTTGTGAGGTCAGCCAAAGTGAGTGGTCAGTCGAGTGGGTAGTTCAAAGGTGAAGTGGGAGGGATGGCCAAAGATAAGGCCGATGGGGTGGCCGAAGATGGGCCGAAAGAAGAGTGGGAGGGCTGGCCGAAAGTGAGGCCGAGGGGATTGGTGGGTTCGGCCTTTAGTGTGTTTAAGAGGCCACGATCATGGTTGTGGAGGGCGGAATATGGTGTTGAGGTAGGTGAGGGCCTAAGGGAGGGGTCGAGGTAGGGGGAAGTGGAGATGTGTGTATCAACAGAAGTGCAAAGGGTGAGAGGGGGCCCAAGTGACAGCTGAAGGGTGACAAAAGAGGAGCCTAAGGGGAAGGCTTAAGTGATGTGGAGGTGGTGGCCGAAGTAGAGGGGCTAAGGTGGGGGGAAGAGGAGGTGTGTGTGGTGACTTAAGTGAAAAGGGTGAGAGAGGGACCAAGTGGCGATCAAAGGGTGGCCAAAGGAGGAGGCCAAAGTGATGTGAAGATGGTGGCAAAAGTGGAGGGGCCAAGGTAGGGGGAAAGGGAGGTGTGTGTGGCAGTTGAAGTGAGAAGTGTGAAGGCGCCCAAGTGGCGACGAGGGTGGCCAAAGGGGAGCCTAAGACAGAGGCTGAAGTGATGTGAAGGTGGTGGCCGAGGTGGTGGGGGAGTTAGTAACCGAAGTTAGAAGGGAAGAGGGAGCTGAAGGTGTGGCCATGTAGTGGGGGAAGGCCCAAGGGGGTGGCCTTGGTGGTGGGAAAAGGAAGTGCCGAATGGGTAAGGGAGGCCGAGGGGATAGTTCGATGGTGGGTGAGGTCGAAGAGGGTGGCCTTTGTGTGGGGAGGCCGAAATGGGTAGGTTGGACTTAAAGAGGAAGGTGGGCCGAAGGGAGGGTCTGCCTAAGGGTCGGTAGGGGGGTCAACCTTGGGGGTCAGCTGGGAAATGGGGGGCCTTGGTGAGTGGTCGAAGTTCGAGGAGAAGGGGAGAGGGAGAAGAAGATGTAATGGAGAAAAGAAAAAAGGGAAAGGCGAAAGTGGTAGGGCTGCCGCGGGCACGGACCTGTGGAGGAGCGGGGAGAAAGGTGGGCAAGGGGGTCGCGGTGAGAGGGGGCGACTCCGACTTGAAAGGGGTGCGGCAGTAAGGCCAAACAGTGTGTGGCAGTGCTAGAGAATAAGATTAGGGTTTGAAATTTTTAGGGTTTCAGGAGAAAGTAGGGTGCAGGTCGGGTATTCAGTCTGGGTGCGGGTCACTTTAGGACAAATGGGTCAGAAAGGGTTCTTCTAAAAAAAGAAGAGCGGGGGTCAGATGCATGTCAGCCACACAGGTCAAGGCATGAGGGTGGGTCTGCCCAAGGATTTTGGATTTGAAATTAAATTTTAATTTTTTTGGCAGCCCTAAGGAGGGAGATAGAAGGTGGGGTGAAGAGAAGGGGAGGTGTGTGTGGTGTCTTAAGTGAAAAGGGTGAGAGAGGGACCAAGTGGCGATCGAAGGGTGGCCAAAGAAGGAGGCCAAAGTGATGTGAAGGTGGTGGCAAAAGTGGAGGGGCCAAGGTAGGGGGAAAGGGAGGTGTGTGTGGCAGCTGAGGTAAGAAGTGTGACGGCGCCCAAGTGGCGACGAGGGTGGCCGAAGGGGAGCCTAAGACAGAGGCTGAAGTGATGTGAAGCTGGTGGCCGAGGTGGTGGGGGAGTTAGTAGCTGAAGTTAGAAGGGAAAAGGGAGCTGAAGGTGTGGCCATGTGGTGGGGGAAGGCCCAAGGGGGTGGCCTTGGTGGTGGGAAAAGGAAGTGTCGAATGGGTAAGGGAGGCCGAGGGGAGAGTTCGATGATGGGTGAGGCCGAAGAGGGTGGCCTTTGTGTGAGGGAGGCCGAAGGGGGCAGGTTGTGTTTAAAGAGGAAGGGGACCGAAGGGAGGGTCGGCCTAAGGGTCGGTAGGGAGGTCGACCTCTGGGGTCAGGGGGAAATAGGGGGCCTTGGTGAGTGGTCGAAGAAGATGTAATGGAGAGAAGAAAAAAGGGAAAGGCAAAAGTGGTAGGGCTGCCTCGGGCACGGACCTGTGGAGGAGCGGGGAGAAAGTAGGCAAGGGGTTCATGGTGAGAACAGGCGACTCCGACTTGAAAGGGGTGCGACAGTGAGGCCAAAAAGTCGGTGGCAGTGCTAGAGAATAAGATTAGGGTTTGAAAATTTTAAGGTTTTAGGAGAAAGTAGGGTGCAGGTCAGGTATTCGGTCCGGGTGCGGGTCACTTTGGGACAACTGGGTCGAAAAGGGTTCTTCTAAAACAAGAAGAGCGGGGGTCGGATGCATGTCAGCCACACGTGTCAAGGCATGAGGGCGGGTCTGCCCAAGGATTTTGGATTTAAAATTAAATTTTGAATTTTTTTTGGCAGCCCCAAGGAGGGAGAGAGAAGGTGGGGTGGGGGGATAAAAAGTTTTGATGAAATTGTTTCTAAGTGTAGGAAAGAGAATGAGAGGAGTGGTGAGAAGGGTATAAAAAATTTTCTATGTGTTGGAGAGAGGATGAGAGGGGGTATTGGAAAATTTTCGAAGTCTTGGAAATAGGATTACAGGGACGGTCCAGGTGGATGAAAAATTTTAGTGAAAATTTTTTTATGTGCTGGAAAGAGGATGATAAAGGTGGTACTTTATGGGGGGATGAAAAATTTTGTTAAATTTTTTAAGTGTTGGAAAAAATATGAGAGGGGTGCTGGGGGGGATGAAAAGTTTTGTTAAAATTTTTTCTAAGTGTTGAAAAGAATATGAGAGGGGTGGTGGTTACATGAAAGAAAAATCTTTTGAAAATTTTTTCTAAGTCCTAAAAAAGGGAGAATGAGGCTCGAGCTAGGGTGCCAACGGAGGTCGCTAAGGGTGGTGACCCGACCGATTTTTTTTAAGTGTCAAAAGAGGATATGTGGGGTTGGGGTATATGAGAGAGAAAATTTTCTAAGTCCCAAAAAAAAAGAAAAGAGCTCTGACAAGGGTGCCGAGGGAGGCCGCTAAAGGTGGTAATGCAATCACGACCACGAGAGGTCGAAATGAGAAGGAGGGGGACTTGGGATGGCGAGCTAGCATTGATCACAGGCTGAGCCATTAAAGAAGGGAAGGGCTGGCGGGGCGTGTTGCATGCATACCTGACAAGGCCCATCTTTTGGCCTAAAGGAACGTCGGCTGACTGAGTTGAGACTTAGGTAGCGCGGCTCGAGCCATCCCGCGCACCACCTACAAACTTGCTATGCAATTTTGAGGTAGAGGGTGACGGAAGCTAGCTTGCTTAGGTCAGGAAAAGGGTAGAGTCTTCAAGGGAATAGGTGATTCCATCGAGGGTGGTGTCAGTAGACTTGTGCAAGGGTAATTGTAGCTTAAAAATTACCTAAGTCTAGAAATTTACAACTTCATTAATACCATAGAGAGGCAACATGCCTTGGTGATATACAAACCAGGCGAGGGTTTGTGCCTGGTCGGGATGATCCTAGCACCTGAGCCCCTAGATGGGTGATCTGAGGCATTGAGGGGATGACAATAGTGAAGAAGGGTTGGTCATGGTGAGTAGCTTATTAGAGAGTGGTTTGCATAGGGATAGTGCCAGCGGTAGGAGGCCTACAGTCCGGAAGGCCTGGTTGGAGCAAATCGGGGCATGGCTTATTTTTAGGTGTTGGTTGGTTATGTTAGGGTTGGTCTTAGAGTCGAACGACACTCGTCTCCTCTTGGTCGTCAAGATGATGTTCCTCTTGGAGGATAGGGTTGAGGCCTTGACTGATTGTCCTGGTAGCTCTCCGCTGTACAGGCATGATAACTAAGTGTATAAGATAGGCAGATTGTACTATGATGCTCACCTCCCAGGGAAGTCGCCAAAATGATGCCATGGAAAGTGGGTTCGTAGCTACGTGGATGTGCCACAAAGGATACAGTCTGAGTTAGCTACTAGATGTACAAAGTAAGACACTGTGAAGGTGGAGTAAGGGCAGAGAGCAAGGTTTTCCAGACAGGTCCTGAGGAGTGGTAGTGTTATGGAGACGAGGCTGAGACAAACAGGGCCGACAGTCGATAGTCCAAGCTAAGGTCCAAGTCAGAGTCCAATGTTATGTCCAATGTCATTGTCCAATTGTGTTTCTCTTTCTAGAATTCAGTAGCTTTGGATTGTAGAGTGAGAAAGTGATTTTTTGTCAAAATGAGAGTTATTGTGGAAATGAATATCAAACTCCTCTATTTATAGGCAAAAGTATGGCCATGTCATAAGTTGACATGTGCCGTCCCTTGGGAGTGACAAGTCATCAGGGGGTCCACCAATACCAGTGCTCATTTGGACTGTCGGTTCCCATATTCACAATGCCTGCCCCACACAACATCATTTTATCTGTCTAAAAATATTAACCACATAGCATCAACATGATAAGAGTAAGCCCTTGCCTAACCACCAGTCCAAGCCCTTACTGAATCCCACACAGGTGCATCAAGAGATGTGAAGAGAACCTGACAGTGGTGAGGGAGGGTCCATATGCCCTATTACCAGGTGGACTAGGCATAATGCCCTCCGAAGACTTGCTTCTGTCTTGAACTGACCTTGGGGTCATCATTTTGAGGGTGCCGACGATTACTACTAAGTGGGACGTGGTCACAGCTCAGGCATGCCTAGTGTCATGCAAGCTACCACAGGCACATATAGCTTCTGTGGTAGTGAGCCTATCTAGCTGTGAAAGGTCCTTATGCCGGAGCACTGCGATCGGAGCCCCTCAGAAAGCTGCGCATTCCGGGGAGTAAGTTGAAGCATGTTCCATGTCCATGGTGGGGGCGCATGGTGTTGTGAACAAGTTTGGTTCCCAGGGGCATGTAACATGAAAGTGGCGCACTGACATGGTGCTAAGGGCACGAGAGATGAGAGTGGTGCATGGGCATGGTGCCAGGCGCACGAGACATGAGAATAATGCATGGGAACGACAACGTCCGTCATGAGATAATACCTGGTTCTAGGGGCACATGTCAAGAAAGCCGCACACGAGCACGACGACACCTATCGCAAGAGAATACCTGGTGATAGGGGCACATCTAATAGAAGTGGCGCATCGGGCTTGACAATACTTGTCGCCAGACAATGCCTGGTGCCAGGGGTATGTGTCATGAAAGTGGTGCACGGGCACAATGACATCTGCCGTGGATGTGGGGCATCGTGTCGTGGGCACGTGACACATGGATACAACGACGTCTTTCATGGAAGTTAGTGTCGTGCCAGGGGCACGCGATGCATGAGCGGCGCATGGGTGCGATGGTGTCTATTGTGGAAGTATGCGTCGGGTTGGGGGCACGTGACGTATGAGTGGCACATGGGTGCTGCGATGTTTGTCGTAAAAGTATGCGTCATGCTAGGGCACGTGACGCATGAGTAGGGCTTGGGTGCGGGCAACTGCTGGCGCAAAGGCAGGCATCGTGCTGGGGTCATGTAATGCATGAATTGATGCATGGGCATGGGCGATGGCTGTCCCAAAGGTGGGCGTCATGTTCAAGGCAAGTGATGCATAAATTGGCTAATGGGGCATAGGCCATGGCTATCGCAAAGATGGCGTGTGGGCGACAGCGGGCTTCACAGAGATGGCGCGTGGCCACTAGCGGTGGGAGCCACGGAGTCAGCGGGCAGGCGACGTCGAGCATCGTGGAGATGGCACGTGGCTGTGAGTGATGGGATGTGACCAAGAAAGGTTGGGAACAGGGAGTATATAGGGAACATGGAGTATATAAGGAGTAGCCCTTTAAAGGGAAATAGAGGGCAATACAGAGGGAATTTCAGAAAGGTTTCAGCTGAGGAATTACAAAGGGAAAGGAAAGGAACAATACACAAGAATAAAGACAATTTGGTAAAGAATTGAAGAAGTGATAGACTTTCAAAGTCAGGTAAAAATAAACTAGGCATGAAGGGATATTAAAGGGGCAGCTGTTTGAGGCAGAAGTTATAGACAATTTGGATTCACCTCAATATTAAAGTGAATACAGAGAGAATTTCATGAAGGCTTCTACTGAAAAGTTACAGAAGGAATAGAAAGGAAGAATTTGCAAGAAACAAAAGGTGTTTTCGTAAAAAAATGGAAGAAGTTACATGTCCTCAAAGTAAGGTAAAAAGTCAGCTTTTAGTATGTGTGCTTTTGGTCTTTTGGTGTGTGTTCTTGAGGGAATTTATGGCTGAATTAGTAATGATTTGATTTAATTCCATGTTAAATGTAATTGTGGGGTTAAATATGGGGAGGTAAAGTGGAATTACAGTGTTGAAGGTGAAAAATTAGGTGTGTGCAGTGATAAAACAGTGTATGTGTGTTGCTGTTATGTCCAGTGGTTGTGCAAGCCACTGTGTGTGCGTGTGTGAGGGGCTTAGGTAGGTGTTAGGGCATGTATTAAGGGGGTATGGGGTGGATTCCTAAGGTGGAGTGTGTGATGTTTGTTCAGATAATGTTGATGTGTGTGAAAGGAAAAAACAAAGGTGGAAGTAAGGTGTGTGTTGCGACTCTCTATGTGTATGCAGTGGTTGTGTGTGTATTGTGTCTGTGTGTGTGAGTTTATCTGCAATGAGTGTGTATGTGAGGTGAATTAGAGTGGAATTATGTGAGGATGGAACATATGAAGGGTGTGAATGAAAATGGCAGTGTTTAAAGGGTATATAACTGTTGAGGAGGAGATTCTGGGAGTGCAAAGCCAGAAAAATTCAGGTGTATGTGTGGGAGATGAGGAACTGTGTGGGTTTTAACTATAAGAGAATGAATAGTGACAATTATTGTTGGTAAAATTCTTGTTCTTTTATTATATTCAAACTTTATTTTCGAAACATGGCTTTAAACCAGAATTTGGCCAATCACAAAAGATAACTGTTTTTTAAAAGATCTATAATTTGAGAATTTTTGGGATATTCCTAAGTTTGCTAAGGTCAAATATTTTTATCCTTCAAATAGGATTTTGAATTTTTAAAAATATTAAATCAAATTATTTTAATTTGAAAATTTTATGGGGACCTTATATAGCTGAGACACTTCATTGTCTAAAATCTCATGACATTTCGAATATGATTGCCATTTTTAACAGAATTGGCCCCTTGGTGCTCGGTTTGGTTATTCGAATAGGATTTTCAAGCGAAAACTTCTCATAGGACTTTTTAGTCAAAAATTAAGCTTATATTATTTTAAAAGGATATTTTGAATCATTTTGGAATGTTTATTGGTGTAAGGGTCGGCAGGGGTGTTTGGGTAATTTTCACATCCAGCGACGAGTTTCATTGAAACTCATGATTAAGGAGAAATGAGCACAAAAAAAAGAGAAATTTGATTAAAATAAGTTTAAGAAGGATGGTATTGATGTGGATTCACTTTATGGGTTAAGGCAAATTCGATTAATAGACTAGCCGTAATAAGTTGTGAATAGATAAGCGGGAAGGCGTAAGGTTGGATATGTTTTTGTATCTTAAGGCTGTCTAACAAGAAAGATTTTGTTTGATTAGATAATTCTGTTATTCAAAAGTGAGAAGTTCTTCGACTAAGAAGCCACAAGTAAGAATAGTGCGGTTCTGATATGTTATGCATTATTTGGTTTAGCATATCATATTGATGATGTTTATGCTAAACTCCTGTTGTTATGCTTGAACACCGGTGGATCTTATGACCCTGTACTTCTTGTTGAGTTATGTTGTTGAGCACTTATGGCAGAATAAATTTCTTTATTCTGCCCGTTGATGAGCTTGATAAGTTGATGAGGACTTATGATCGAAATAACCTCTAAATTTGTTCCTTAAAAACTATCTTTTTCAATGTACGTAAGACTGAGATGAACACACCGTATGACGGGCCATCAATAAGTGAAGGGCAGTGAAGTGAAGTAACTGGCGGTCAGTGAAATATAAAATAACGACAAAAAGGATGAAGTACGCCAGAGTCTGTCATGTCGTGTGAAGTCGAGCATGCATTGCAATTGATTTTAGTTGATATTGCTGATTTTATTATCTTGTTATTATTTGCTTTAGTGTGTTCTCTTGCATTGCATTTGCATAGTTCATGAGTCTGTCCAAGTGAAAATAACAATGTTCTGTTATGCTTGAGTCGCTCAGTCTAAATAAAGGTGATTGCAGATGTTTGTTCTTGGCATTCTTAAATTCATTGCCTTCGTTGAGGATTCATAATTGATTCTCTGGTATTTCTGAAATGCTTGTTCGTTGTTCTACTCGTATTATTCTTATTGAGCGATTTGTGCTTATTCCTTATCTAATGTGCCTTTCAGATACTAGGTTTGAACGAGGAGAAACATAGCTGATAAAGGTAAAGAGAAATTAGGTTGAAGGTCTATAAGGGATGTATCTCCATGATGATGCGAATTCGATGTAAATATTAAGTTGTATAGTTTTCGCTGCGAATGATATGTACTTTCAAGGAAAATTTTTACAGGGACGTGTTATGATGTCCATTTATGATTCTAAAATTGTAGTAACTCTTTGTTGTATTAAAGGTTATGAAGTTAACATGATTGACATCTTAGCTTCGGCGACGTCACTTGGGCTGGGAGTGTCACAGCTTATGCATTTACGTGGATGATCTCACGTTGCTCGCCTTCCACACATATATTTTTCATTTTTTTCGGTTATTCTTGCTTAATTTGGCGTCGACTAAATATCAACTCTCTGCAAACCCATCTACGTTCTCTTTGGTGGTGTCTTAATCCCCTAAATCAGTTGGTTTTTGCGAAATTAGATGTTTGAAAGATAGCCAACATGCCCAGTTATATCATGTATGCAAAAAAAAAAAATTCTTTTAGGGAAGAGGGATAGCTTCTACTAGAGTGATTATTTTATAAATGATAGATACTATTTGAGCTGGTTATATTATAAATTAAAGGAGTGCTTATTTGTCAAATTTCATGTCATTATACTAAGATGTGGTGAACATAACTTTCATGTTATACTAGTTTAATACCCGTGCGTTGCAACGGGTCATTACCTACTTACAACCGTAAAGAATTACTATTCGGGAATATTCAGGTCAAACAGTAGGAAAAAGAATGCTGAGGGAGAATTATTTACTGAAAAAGAAGGAAAGAAATTACCATGAAATATATATTGTCAAAAGAACAATTAAAAGGAAAAAGAGAAATCTACTGACCTTGAAAAGAAAACATCAATCCATTGGGTATGAACTGATCAAGGAAATATATATATATATATATATGACATGGAACAATAATTGAGTAAATTGAAGACAATTAACATTTAACATGACATGACATGAAAATAGACAAAACACGACAACCATGTCACCTGTATATACAAAATAGAAAGTTTTCTAGTTGAAAATAAAAATCTAATCATCCAATGTCTCCTACACACAAAGAATGGAAACCATCATGAAAATAGTCGTGCGAGGTATAAGAAAAAAAGATTTTAAATGTTCAAAGATATATGAAGAACATAAAAGTGCTTGATGAACTTATCAGGGTATGTCCGACAAAATTTTTGCTCCAAAGATATATGAAGAACATATAAGTAATTGATGAACTCACCGGGGGATGTCAACAAAAATTATGGTGCAAGTGAAATACATGTGAGAATGGTGAGAGATATGTTAAGTCAGAAGCATGAGAGTTTAAAATTTGATAAAAGAGAAACGTGGTAATGATGATGAATTTAAAAGAGGAAGTGTCTGACATTGTGACCGTTTATGATAAATTTTAAAGAAGAAAAAGAAAATTTTGAAATAAAATAACTAAAAAATAGATTAGGCTTAATAATTCTGTATTTATGAACTCCGATATTATAGGCTTAAAATTTTCATATTAAGGATACAAACTTTAATATCGGAGTCCATATTTCAGTTTAGCGGCCGATGCTAAAGTTTAGGCTTTAAAAGACGTGGATTCATCTGAATCTTGAATTCGAGTAGAGATGTTTTTTTTTAAATGATATTCTAATATTAACCTATAATGACATAACAAAAATTAATGTAAAAATGAAAATAAAGAGGGGTATTCACATGCACAGATGTAGGAGGAAGAGTAAGTCCAAATAAATGCCCACTTGACAACTTTTTCTTAGTTTGGTTTTGTAATGAATATATTAGATTTGCAAAATATTCACTCTAATTGATCTTGAAAAAAATATTTACATTGATTTTAAGATGTTAGATAGAGTTGCAATTAAGGATATAATTGCGTAAATTTATATCATTTCCCCAATTAGATTAGATATTTTCAAGTGAAAAATGTGTGAAGATAATCAAGGCTGAAGATTAAGGAAATGCAAGATATCATGAGTAAATAAAGAAGCTGGGAATGGAAGAGAGAAAATCAAAAGGATAAGGTAAGATTTTAGGGTTTCGAACTTAGAAAGAGGGAAAAAAACGGGTGATGAAATACTGAAATTATCTAATTAGGGATTTGGGTTTGCCTGTGTATGAGAGAGAGGGGAAAAAGATGAGGCTTCTAACATGTGATAAAAAACGGTGAAGTGTTCTATAATTAATTAAATATGATTAATATACTTGATAAAAGTAGTGGATATTATTAGATTTGATTTTGTGCAAATACTTTGCAAATAATTGTGGAATCAGATTTTAATTAGATTAATGAGGAATTATAATTACGAAAACTTGATTTAGGCACTATAATTGCAAATTATTTTTGAATTTTAAACTGATAAGATAAATTTTAATTGGTGAGAGAGATTTGAATTCAAAAGTAGAAAGTGATAAATGTAGATAATTAAAATTGATTTTATATAATATTAAAATCCAGGTGGCAAAATGAGAAAATGTCCACATAAGCGGTGACGTGACCACTTTCTCTCAACTTCAGCTTTCATATATATATAATTAGATGTCAAGTACAATTTTTTTTTCATCCGGACTTAATAATATACCAACTTTAAGTAAAAAACGAAAGTTAATCAACATCACGATTGAAAGTTTCTTACCATTTAATAAACTTCCGCTCCAACGTACCATAATTAAAACTTATTCTATCGCCACTATTCCAATCATTTCACCCAAATTATTCAACCTTAAACATGTTTACTCCATTTCTATTTCTATTGCTCATTCCCTCTTGGACTTACGTTCATGGTAAATTCATATTCTTTTTTTTTTTTTATTAGTTAGATTTCACCCTGTTAGTTCTGTGTGGCTAATTAACTCAGGTGTACTACTGCGTATAGCTCTAAAAATGCTAATGCTGAGGCTACTCTCTATAATCCATCTGCATGCTTGTCCTTTATATAGGAGGATTGGGTGAAACATCAGATGAAAGCACAGAATGTGAAACCAAAAGCCTTCAGATGAATAGTTACTTCAAGTTGACTCGCTATTCTCTTATCGTCACCTCTCACGTACCTACTCAATTCAAAGGCTGTGTCCAATTATGCGTGAAAGCAATCACACTCAAAGTTTAGTTAAAAATGACATGTACATTTTTCTGACTGCAATTCAAGTTAAAATTACCAACTGGGCTACCGCGAGATGGTGATGGATGCACTGGTCCATTGTAGGCGGAGACACGTAGTGTTGGCAGTGACGTTGGCAGATGGTCGATAGTGAAGGCTATAGGTGATAAAGGCTGGTGGTGAGCAGTGATAATAGTATTGACGGTGATAACGGTGGCTAGATACTATAAAAATGTAAAATTATCCTAAACCACATAGTTTTATCATAATCTATACACTATTAAAATGCAGTAACTTCATCCACACATGCATTAATACATTGTCCTGATTTTTCTTCTCATTTACATCTTTGTCACCGCTAATCTCTATCCACATATATTATTAAATTTACACTTCATTTCTTGTCGACAGGCAAAATCACCAAATCGTCTTTCTCTTTCGGTTCTCTTAAAGTGAATCCACATGCATTTTAGCACTTTGCTTTCGTTTTTATATTAAATTATACTTGTGTCACTCACTGAAATGTTCAGAAAACTCACCCTCAATCTCATCAAAGTGAGCCTTATTTTTCATTCTATTAGATGTTATATACTTGCGCTAAAAATAAATGTGTTTTTATATCAAAAATTTTATAGCCATATTTGTTCAAGTATTTTGTTTGACTTGGCAATGTTGACCAATAAATATGAGAGTTTAACTAGTAAGATATAATCTTAGTAAAAATTTGTATCTTTTTACCAACAGATATGTGAATTTCAATCTCTCTCGTGTAACAGAAAAAAAATCTTTTCACTAAGGCATGCATAAAATTGTGAAAATAATCTAACAAGTACCCGCGTGGTCATAACAAAAAAATTGTATGGCATAACAAGACATGTTCTTTAAAGAAACAATAACAAAAACGAAGGAATTGATGATCGAATTAGGGCTTTTGCGGAACAAAGCAATCCAGACAAAGCAAGTTCAGGCAAGAAGCTGATAAGCCCGAACAACGCTTCAAATTAAAGCGGAACAAATGCCTCACGAAACGGGCACGTAGTATTCTACGTAGGCATGCACCACACCACGCGTCACCTTTCTAACCTCAACCTGCTACGTGTCCACGTGCGCTCTTCTCCATCATCCCCCAAAAGTTTCCCAAACGAAAGTAACTTCCCGACCATTTCAGGAAACGTAGCAGAGAGAGAGGAAAGCGAGAACTTTGAGAAGATGATGAACGTTTTGGCTCTGAGTCTTGTTCTAACATCGCTGGTTACAGCAGGGGTTTTCTCTCCGACTCCGGAGAAGTCAAACCAGAGGGACGTCATTGTCAAAGAAGGCCACCGTGTGGTGATGGTGGAGTACGAGAAACTAGGCGACGGCAACACCAAGGTGGTTATTTCACCGGAAGACGCCCACCTTTCTCACCAAGCGGCAACGCCCACCAAAAGTGCTGTAGATGACGCCAAGGAGAAGATCAAAGAAGCAGCTTCTAGTGCTCCGAACTCAGGCCAAGGGCTCAGTGGTGATTCCGACCCACAACAGGATGCCGGTCACAGTCATACACCAGGTGCTAGAGAGCTTGTCTGTGATGCATATGGCAAGTGTAAGCATAAAATAGCAAGTGCAATCGGAATGACCAAGGAGAAAGTCGCCGAAAAAGCACAGGAGGTATCCGACAAAGCGTATGAGGTGGAAGAAGATGCGAAAGAGGCCGTTAGTGAGGCAATCGGAAAAGTGAAAGATACAGGTGGTCATAAGCTACACGATGCGGCTAATAAGGCACAGGATAAGGCCCACCAGGCGAAAGAAACCGCCTCTCAAAAGGCAAGGGATTATTGTGAAGGGGTTACCGAGACGGCCAAGAATGTCAAAGACGCTGATACAGGCACGCCGAAGATTCTATGTGAGCACATAGAGAGAAACGTTTCGAGCAAAGTGGAGTCGGCCAAGGGGCCGGTGAGAGAGAAGGCGAAGCAGGCCGAGCAAATGGCAGAGGAGGCGGCAGACAACGTGAAAGGTGGTGCACGTAGGGTGAACGAAGAAGGGCGAAAGTGCTTGAACGGCATTCTAGGGCGAGGGCGGGATGTCCTGCACTATGCTATAACCATTGCGCTGTCTCGCGAGACGATGGACTCGTTGATGGGACTGGTAAATTTACTGGGGTTTTCGACGGCTTTCGGGATGTGCGTTTGGGTTACTTTTGTTTCGAGCAATGTTTTGGCAGGTGCGTTGCCGAGGCAGCAGTTTGGGATGCTGCAGAGTAAGATTTATCCGGTTTATTTCAAGGCCATGGCGTATGCAGTTGGGGTGGCCTTGGTGGGGCACTTGTTGACCCAGAGGAGGCGGATGTTTTCAAGTACGTTCGAGATCCTTCAGGGATGGAATCTCTTGGTTTCACTTTTGATGGTTTTGGCCAACTTGCTGTATTTGGAGCCTCGAGCCACTAAGGTCCGTGTTTTCCCTGTTTTGCATCTTTGCACGTATATATCTTTTATGGTAATTGTTTCCCTTATTAAGGGCAGGGCATACTTATAGTACATCCAGTAATCAATTATCCGTTGATGCCCGAAAATTGGTTCGGAACATGGTTGCCCCTGCCTTGCGTTTCAAAGGCAAAACAAATGTTACTTAGTGATACAAGGATGCTATGTACAAGCAGCGTTTATATGCTGATTACACGCAGTTTGCAATCTCAATAGACGATGAATATTGCTTGCATTTTTACATGATCAAGTAACTGCAATAAATCAGTTTTTGGCTTATGGATCCCCAGTTTGTTGAGAGAGAGGGATCGTTAGTCGGTTGTAGGTTTTTTAGTAAGTACTAGCCTGGCGAGGGGCAGTTCCATAGCAGAAATCACCTTTGTGTGTATACTGTCTTTGCTTTTCTTGCATGTGCTTCCCTCTTATGGGTGCCCTAGTGTGTGTGTGTAGTATATATATATATATATATATATATATATAGCTTTTTGAGTGCACAAAAGTTTAGTACCTACCGTTTTTAACATAAGAGAATGGCTCGAACAACGTGATGTCGCCATATATTACATTCAGCTTGCTTCTTTGCCTGTTGCAAGGAAGTCGTAGGCAGGCGGGCTGTAGTTGCAGGATTCTCGCTCTTGCCCCGAACCTCACTCTCGAACCTTGCATCCGCCTCTAGAAAAAAGAAAAAGATTGTTTTCGAGCTGTCACCCACGCCTTGGGCAGCTGATTAAGTCTTTTCCTGTCCTTGATTCTCCAAAGACTTGCATATTTAATGCCCCACTTGATTTCTTTGCAGTTATATGAGCATTGAACGTCCCTGGATGTTCTTTTGATTGTTGGGACGATGAGGCTGCCAGTCTCTCTGACGTAGCTGAAGTTTCAGCCACGTTCATTAAGTAGGACAAATAGATGTTGCATATACAAATAGATATTGCAATCTTCTTGTCGCACTATCAGGGGTCGGATGTCCTCGTCTGCGTCTTTGTGGCATGAAGTCCGGGCATACTGTACTCTCATAATCGAACTAGTGAGAACCCTCGTGATCACACTGGATTCAGTTTGGGATTACACTGTTAAGGGGCAACTGTCAACCTCTACTAATATTAAAGGAGGAATATGTATCTAATATATTCAGCTAGTGTATGGCCGAGACCCATAATTGAACGTTTCTGCACATTCTTTGGGTTGTTTCTGCATTTGTATCACTTTGCTCTGAGGTTTTGGCTTATATGTGACTGCTCTATTGACATGAATGTAGCTACGATTTCTTGGTCTTGTTTTCTTATAATTGCTCTAATGCGCAGGTGATGTTTGAACGGATGAAGATGGAGAAAGAAGAGGGGAGGGGTACCCATGGTCTGGATCATGCTGAGCCTAGCGGTAGTGTCAATCGTAGTACTGAACCTGAAACCTGCATGGCGTCTTCTACCACGGGTGCCGGAAGGCAAGAGGATGCTGCAAAGAAGTCGCAAATCATCAGAATGAATGAGATACTTAAGAAGTTAAACACGTATTCATCTTTTTTGAATGTGCTTACCTTGATGGCCCTTACGTGGCACCTCGCCTACCTAGGCCAACGCCTTCACTCAGTTCGTTGATGCTGGCATGATTTTCCTTGAGCACCATTATGTTCAACTGACAACTGACCCATGATTGTGTGTTCATAGGCTTGCAACCTAGTGCTGTTGATCTTTTTTTACCCTGTAAATTATGTTGCTGTTTCTAGGAACTTGCTTGATGGAAATCTGCTGGTTCAGGTGACAAGGACAAATGGTGAATTGTGTTCCTTGTTGGGAATGGTTCAACCCAAAGATCTTCCATTTCTTCATTGAAACTGCTTTTCATAGCAGGCCGTTCCTAAACTTTCTCTATTTGCATTGCAGCTTTGGCAGAACAATGTGGTTTGGCAGTTCATAGAGATTATAAAAATGAATTTGTAGAGGATTCATGTCACATTGATTTTGCTTCAGTTAAAAAAATTAGTTTTTAAATTAAGTCTATTTTTAAAATTTTTAAAAATAGATTTTTTTTTCCAGTGGTCTAAGGTTTTTTTAGACCACTACCACCCTCCCACCACCGTCGCGTCCCACCACCGCCAAAGCAAATGAAAAAAAAAACTGAGTTATCACTCATTTGGTTTTGAAAAATAAAATAAAATAAAATTGCTCTTTAAATTTTTATTTTTTTTAAACTAAAAACTAAAAAAAAAATTGTCAAACAGAGTAAAGTTAGCCTTTTTTTTTTTTTGGGAGTTCTGGGTAAAAATTCTACGATAGATTTTTTTTATTTGGCAAAATAGAGTTATACAAAGGAGTAAGAATTCATTCCAAATATTTCCAATCAAAGCAAAGAACATAGCACACACTCGGAGAAACACGTAACACCGTAATGATTTAGTTTTCAAGGGAGATCGGTTTTGTGTCTGCGCTACTTGAAAGAAATTCAGAAATCTGAAAAAATGACAGATGACAATAACTTAGCATAAACACCCTCTTGAGAGAGTTTTTACTCACCTTTAAGTTCTCTGACGATTGTTAATGTCCCTTTCCTATATGTCCTACACTGTTCGATCATGGTTACCGAGATAGCCAAATTTAGAGCATCTCTGAATTGGTTTGCTTTTGCTCAAGTCGGTCTGGGTTTCGATCAGTGCTTATATCAAGGTCATTATAGCGGTTGTTTCTCAAATGCTACAGCTACTGCTATTGTCGTTGCAATAGACAGGCTATAAAAAGCAAATTACTTACATATTATGTTCTTACAATCATATTCAAACTCTGCGGCCAAGATGCACAACGGATCTTTGTGTGTTGTGTGATGGAAACAATATAAAAGATGTGCAGCGGAAAATACTTTTGAGTATTATGGTAAATGAGGTGAAAGTAGAGAGGGGAAACATTCAATAATATTTTTTTCTATTCAATCAACACTTCTTTCATAAAACTCACTCACACTTTCTTACATCGATCACACAACTCTTTTCTTCTTTCATTGCATTTCAATATAGCGATGCACCTAACATAGAATGACATTTATCTTCTAAAGATAACTCCCTAAACCTTAAACTTTTCATCTTCTTATTAAATCACTCATAGGTTATAAGTAACTCCCATGATTTTTTTACTTTTCACCTTCTCTTCATTTAATTCCTCATCAAGTGTTGTAATTGTGTAGAATCAAGATTAACTCTCAACGCGCCCCCCTTAAGCTTGATTCTCTCATTCTAAGTCGACTTCGTAGTTTCTCAAAGACTTACACTATTCAGGGGCTTTGTGAATATATTTTGCAACTTGGTCCTCGAATTTCACAAACTTGACTTGGACATTTTTCTTAGCTAAGTTCTCACGGATGAAATGATACCGTGTATCGATGTGCTTGCTTCGATCATATAAAAACTAGATTCTTTGTAGGGGCTATGGCTGAGTTGTTATCGACATATATCTGTGTCGATTCATCTTGATTAAAATTGAGTTCTTTACACAAACTTCTTAACCATATCGCATGACAAACAGTCGATGTTACATCCACATATTCAGCTTCACATGTCAATAAAGTCACTATCGATTGCTTCTTCAATGTCCATGTGAATGTTGTTTCACCAAAATACAAAACGAAGCTAGCTGTACTTTTTTTATCATCCACATCTCTAACCCATTCATTGTCACTATATCCCACTAATTTCATATCACTCGATGCAGGATAAAATATGCCAAGATCAATAATACCTTTAGGTTGTGTTTGGCAACATGGACAAGGGCTCAGGATAGGACAAGATAAGGGCAGATAAGGTCGGACAATCTATACTCTCGAAGAAGGCTGGACATGCAACAAATCATGTCTAACGTTTGGAACAAGTCTGGATTTTAAGCCAGATAAGCAATTTAGAAAATGTAACATATATATATATATATATATATATATATATATATATATACACAAAATTTTCTGGCAACTAATGGAGACCAGCGGTGACGGAGAAGATGACGAAGAGGCCGTAAGATCTGAAATAACACTGGAGAAGACAGCGGAGATCTGAAGCAACTGACGGTGAAGACGGCGGTGGACGGAGGAGATATTGAGGGGGAGGATGAGGCAGTGGATGAAGAAAACGGCGGAGAGGCCATGAGATTTGAAGCAATCGGTGGAGATCTGAAGGAAACCGTGGAAAAGACGGCGGAGATCTAAAGTCACCACAATAACAACTCTTAAAAATAAAATTAAGATTAGCTGATTAAGATGCCAACTTTAAGACGCATAATACAACAGTGCAGAAAGTCTTACAATAAAATGAAAAAACAACTCTCAAAACTAAAATTAAGATTAGCCGACTAAGATGCAAACTGTAAGACGACTGACACACCTTCAGTAAACAAGGCACTATAACTTTTAGTGAAATTTTTTGTGCACCCCTGAAAAAAATTCCTGGTTCCGCCCCTGCTTGAGTGTAAATGTTTTAATTCACATTATAGAAGTCACTCCAATAAGGTAAGTCAGTTGCTCAAAAACTTGAGACGGCCATATCAGATTGGCGTCACGGTTCCACAGTATAGGAAAAGGTGGGATGTATTCTTATCCCAAATGGACATAAGGGGAAAATGGTCAAGGTGTTGACTTGGCAACACTGTAAGGCAGCTTAAGTTAGACGTCCATCCTGTAAACACTGCCCTAGAAGGCAAACAAGTATGTTATGTAGCAATCTCAGCTTCCAGAGTAACGTCTTGGGCATAGCTGGGATAATAAGCCCCGCCAGCGCTTGTTGAGCCTCTACCTTGAGAAGGTGATACCCGAATTGACAGAATATTCCCCAATGAGACGTACGGCCAATACCACAAAATAGCATTTTTTTAAACATAGTTTAAACTCAAAGTGCTAACATGACTTTGGGATAAGAATACTTGATGCCTTGCTTCTTTGTTCCTTGCAAATAGCGTGGGATTGTTTTTGTTGTTGCAGAATGAAGCTTGTTGGGTTCATTTATAAATCTAAAAATAACACTCACTGGATGCACAATAACGGGTCTAGTGTTAGTGAGATAGATATGAGACCCAACTAGACTTCGACAAGTCTTTGTATCAACCTTTCTTCGCTCCATCTCTTTGCTGTAGTTTTGCATTCAACGCCATAGGTGTGGCAACCGACTTGCATGTTCCCATGTGAAATCGCCTTAACAAGTCCTCCACATTCTCCTTGAGATTGGCTGACTTGAGTACCCAAGAAATACTTCATAAGGCCTAGATCAATCATCTCAAAAACTCCCACCATGGCCTTCTTAAAATCTTCAAGCATCTTGGCAATTGTACTTGTGTAAATCAAATCATCGACGTATAGACAAACAATAAGAAAATTTCCATTTTCTCCTTCTTCATGTAGAGGGATGGCTCATTTGGGCTTCTTTGAAGTCCTTGGTTCTCAAAATATGAATTGATCTTACTATTCCATGCTCTAGGAGCTTGTTTCAGCCCATATAGCACTTTTCGTAGCCGATAGACATTATCTTCTTTTCTTTTGACAATATATCCTTGAGGCTACTCTAAAAATATTTCTTCTGCAAGTTCTCCATTCAAGAATGCTGATTGGACATCAAGTTGACACACCTTCAACTTCAATTGAGCAGCTAAAGCAAGAACAGTCCTTATGGTCTCCATTCTTACAACTGGTGCAAAGGTTTTATTGAATTCGACTCCGAGTTGTTGAGAATAACCTTTTGCAACCAGTCAAGCCTTGTGCTTTTAAATGCTACCATCTTCCTTGAATTTTGTTTTGTATATTCATTTTAAGCCAATCAAGTCTCAGCCTGCAGGCAAGTCCACCAACTCCCAAGTATGATTCTTTTCAATGCTTGCAATTTCTTTATTCATAGCACTCCTTCAAATATCTTCCTTCACAGCCTCCTCAAAATTTTGTGGTTAGCAAGTGATATGAGTCATAAATTCCTGCTAATAAGAGGGTCTTCTTTTGAAAAGTTTCTTCATCTGACCCACCACTTGTGTCTGCTTCTTCTTGTCTAACCGTTTGAGGATGGTCTTCTTTGCTAGTATCAATAGCTGGTGTATGAAGTACAGGTGCGTCAACTACTTCATCCTCCCACTTCCATGATGCCATCTCGTAAAAACTAACATCTCTTGATTGTACAAGTTGATTTGTCACGGGATTGTAAAGACGATAGCCTTTAGACTCGTCACTATAACCAAAGCAGATGTACTTTTCACCTTTTTCGTCAAACTTGTCCCTATTTGGAGTAGGGATGAGAGCATAAGCGATGCACCCCGAATACTTTGAATTGATCCACCATCGACTTACGGTTGGGCCAAGCTTCAAAAGGAGTCTTCTTATATACTGCTTTTATTGGAGATCTGTTAAGAATATAGGCTGATGTGTTCACAGATTCTGCACAAAATTTGTTAGGAGTCCCTTGCCTTTGAGCATGCTTCGAGCCATCTCCTCAATTGTTCGATTTGTCCTCTCAGCTACGCCATTTTCTGAGGAGTATATCTAATTGTTAGTTGCCTTTGAATTCCCTTTTCTCCCTTTTGTTTGCAATAACTACAAAAAGGTTTGTAGATGAACTCTTCCCCACGATCAGTTCTAAGAATTTTCATTTGATAGCCACTTTGTTTTTCTGCAATAGTTTTAAAATGCAAAAAATTTGTGAAAGCATCTGATTTTTTCTCAAGAAAATTAATCCATATCATTCTTATAAAATCATCAACAAAAAGTAAAAAATATCGTTTGTTACCAAGTAATGGAGTTCCAGTTGGTCCACATATGTCGGCATGGACAAGTTTAAGAGGTGCATGAGCTCTCGAAGCATTTCTTGGAAATGGAAGCCTATGCATTTTCCCATATATGCATCCTTCACAAATGCCATGACTCCTTGTGATTGGAGGAAGACCGACCACCATATTTCTTTGCTTCAACAATTTCATCCCTTTCTGATTTAGATGTCCATATCTCAAATGCCAAAGATAAGACTCATCCACATTCTCACATCTCAACACAGTATGTTGTAAAGTGTTCAAGTTGAGAGGGAAGAGATTATTGGATGTCATCTTTACTTTTGTCACCTTTTGTTGATTTTTTTTGTCAATAATATCACATCGATCATTATAAAAAAAATTAGCTTGTATCCCTTTCTCATCATTTGTCTAATACTTAATAAATTTTTAGAAATGGAGGAAGAAAACAAAACACCGTGTATATGCTTTTGATTACCTCCATTAGTTTGGACACCAATAACACCTTTACCTTTAGTTTTCAGTTTCTTGCTATCACCAAGCTCCACATGAGAGGTATATGTATCATCAAGCTCCACAAATGCCTCACGGTCACCGGTGGTATGATTGCTACAATCACAATCCAAATACCATGATTTATTGGTGATCTGATTAGTGTTAGTAGATCCATAGAACAATTTCTCGGCTTCTCCTTCCTTAGAGACATTAGCTGCATTTTTATCTTCACTGGTACCATAATCCATTTCCTTGTACCAACAATCTGTTTGAGAATGATTTGCAATCTTGCATCTTTTGCATCTGGAATAACAATTTTTTGACTCAAGGTTAGACCTTTTGCAAATAATGCAATAGAGATCAAAGTTACCGAAGCTTTGAAGATTTTTCCTTCCTTGGCCACGGCCTCGGCCTCTTCCTCAATTGTTCCTTCCTTGTCCTCTGTTAGAAAAACCTCCTCTTTGGCTCTTTGATCTTGTTCCAAATTTGATGATTTCTTTTTTGAAAATTGCATCTTACTTTGAAAGGCTTGCTCCGATGTCTGAGTGTTGTAATTGTTCACCCTTTTCTCATGTGCTTGAAGCGAGCCCATTAGTTCAAACAAAGTATAATTAGAGAGATCTTTAGTCTCCTCTGTAACAGCAACAACATGCTTAAATTTTTTAGGAAGACTTCTAAGGATTTTTTAATGACTTTTTTTATACTTAACTTCTTCTCCACAACTTTTGATTTGATTAACAATTGCAGCAACTCTAGAGAAAAAATCTCTAACAATCTCATTCTCCTTCATTGATATATTATCAAAATCAATCCACAAAAGTTTGTAACTTTAGAAATAACTTTCTCGGAGCCTTGAAACTCCTTTTGCAAAATTTCACATGCTTCTTTTGCCTTTTTGATACCAAAAATTCGAGGATAAATAGATCTGCTTATACCTTATTGGATGAACCTTAAGGCAGTAGCATTCTTCTTCACCTTTCTTTCTAAGCCTTTAAATTGTGCCTTGCAGAGTTGCTGGATCTACATCTTCATAGCCATCTTCTAATGCCTCCCAAAGTTCTTGTGAAATGAAGATAGTGTCCATTTGTGAACTCTAGTAATCATAATGCTCTCTGTCAAAAATAGGAATTTGACTTTGGGTGTAGGAGAAAATGGAATTGCTATTGGTTATAGCCATTTCAATGAACCGCTCTTGATACCAAAACTTGTTGGAGACACAACAGAAATGTGATAGAAGATGACTTCTATAGATGATAAAAGAGTTATTGCTCTTGCATTTTTACAGAAAGTTTTTTCTGATCTTCTCACTTCTCATCGTCACAAGTACAAGGTACTTATATGCACTCGTACACACATGCACAAGGTACTTATATGCACTAATACAAGGTACTCCTCTACTTGATTTCTTTCTGCCTCTAACTAAGATATCAGGGCTTTTAAACTATTCAAACTAAGTTCTTGCACTTCTATCTGTGATAAGTGTGGAAATTCTCGAATAGCACTATTTTGAAACAACTTAGAGAATCTAGCATTAAGATTGCCTTTTTATTAATCTGGCCTACCTTCCCTTTATTATGCACAATGTCTCGTACTAATATTTAGCTCGTCCTTCAAAATTGACAGAAGCAAACTGAGCTCAAAAGTGGCCCTCCACAGGGTGAATTCAAAACTCAACTAGAGGAATCTAGTCCAGAATATTATGGAAATTGTAGCTTAGGAGTTTGACGGCAAGGGTTGTCATTAGAAATCTGGAATAGCATGTGTGAGGTAGCATATGGTTGGACTGAGGTGAAGTGTGGTGATTATATGATGTTTATGTGGTTATGTTGCCCTCGGTTACTAGTAGTTGCATCACCATGCCTTTGACATCCTCCTTGAAATTCCTCTTAAGCTTCATGTCCTTCATAGAAGGATGGAGTGGAGTCGTCAACTGTGAGAATTTTGGCCTGAAATTTAGCTTCCATCAAATGGAGATGCTCATCCTGATTTGTTGAAGTTTTGTTTTGATTTTTTACCTGGACAACCCATGCGACAAGCCAAAAATTGTGAGGTCATCGAGCTTGATAGATTGTGAATTGTTCTAGATACCACTTGATATGCACTCAAAGGACACTATTGTTGGAGTATTTTAATCAAAAATTTCCTTTTTCTTCTCAAGAATGGTTTTGAGAAAACATTAGAGTTTTGAGAAAAATATATATATGCTTTAATCACACATTGCTTGTAAGTAAAAAGTTTAGATTTTCTTACATACGTAAGCTTTTCAAAGATATTTGTCCCTTATTGGCCATTGTAAAGAACATCGACGAGTATATAAGAGGACAATTCTTATCTCCTAGTAAGTTGTGCTTGAGTCTAAGACTCGCATGCGCATGGAGAAAGGACTAGTGGGAGAGATATGAGTTTCTGAAGTTTATCAATGCATTGTGGCCAGCAGCCATAGTTTTTTATTACACCAACAATCATATTTTTTATTGCAGCATTTTATTATGAATATCGAAATTATCATTTGTAATAGATTTTCAATAGCTATTTTTGCATTAATCATTAGGCCTCTATCTCACCTATAAAAGGCGTCTTCTTCCACACTTTTTCTACACATGACTAATGCTTTCTCTTACTCTCTTCTTCTGATATCTACACATTTAAACTTGTGGGCATTCAGAATGCACTATAACCAGCAGTCATATTTTGTTATTACACCAACAATCATTATTTTTTTTGTTGCATTCTATTTTGAAATGAATTTCACAATTAATCCTTTGTCACAAATTTCTAACAGCTATTTTTGCATTAATCCTTAGGCCTCTACCTCACCTATAAAAAGAGTATTCTTCCACACCTCTACCTCACCTATAAAAAGAGTATTCTACCACTCCTTTTTCTACACATAACTCAAGCTTTCTCTCTTACTTCTTCTTCTGATATCTACATACTTAAAGTTGTGGAGAATTTTGGTAAGGTATGTAGAGAATTTTGGTAAGGTATCCAGTAAAGCTTCTCCTTCATTCGTTTGTGCAGAAATACGAGTGAATCAACAACGAAAGCTTGGTTGTTTTATCCTGAAGGCGATGCATCTATCCTTGCTACACTGGCGGTAATCTGAAGAGACACGAATCATCTTAAGAGAGCCACTTAGTCCGTGCCTTAGCCAACTACTTTTACTTCATCTTTTGAGAGTTGGTCTTGCCTATTTCTTGAAATGCTTCCTACAATTCAAGACGATTTGGTGGCTGATTCCACCATCTCTTCTGCTAATCCTACTACTAACTCGAGTCACTTGAATACGCCATTTTGTTTCGGTGGACAAAACTTAAGAAGTTGGGCTAGCAAGATATTATTCTATCTCAAGTTAATGAAGGTGGTAAAGGTTTTAACCGCCAAAAATCCAAAGAAGGTGGACACAAAGAATATGAATGAGGAGAGTTGCAGAGCATGATAAACGTGTTACAAAGTGGGAAAATGATGAGGAAGATTGTGGTAGTTATTTGATTAATTGTCCTTCCAATGAACTTTATGATTATTATTTGCATGCTTACAACTCTGCCAAAAGAATGTGGGAGCATTGCAGCAAAAGTACCATACTATGGAAGCCGGAGAAAGGAAGTATGCATGTAGCCGCTTTTTCAACTACTAGATGTCAGAAAATATGTCAGTTGTAGCTCAGAAGCATAACCTCCAGGTGATTGTACATGAAATCTCGCCAAAGGAATACGTGTAGATGAATAAATGCAAGTGCCTACTATGATTGACAAATTGCCAAATTCGTGGAAGAAGTTCCAAGAAGGCCCCCATCACAAGCAATCAGAATTGTCCATTGTCAACCTTATGGCACGCTTCAAATTGAGGAGGAAGTAAGAAGGCAAGACAACGAAGAATGAAGCTCTTGCCAACTAGACATGACAGCCATGCCAACAACCACCTAGGTAATGGCAACGCTACCGATAATGATGCTAAGGTAAACTCCATAACGTCTAGTGATAGTGCTTCTAAGGGTCAAAATAATTTTTAAAGGCAAAATAACTTTTTGAATGCAAAGGCAAGCATATGAAAAATAAAGGTTTCAAAATTAACATTCTTCCAATCATGCAAATAACAACAAGAAAAACAAAATTTTAAATAACAATTTTGGTAACAACAATTTTGCAAATGATGATTTTAGAAATTATAATACCCTGATTTAATCTAACCGAGAATTCAATTAATCGAGGCATTATTTTTATTGATGTTATTATTTTTTTTAGCTACAATCGACTAATTAGAATAAAATGGGAGATTAGTTTGGCCTTGGGGGTTAAAATGTAATTTTGAAAAGTTAGGGGGCAAAAATATAATTTTAAAAAATATGGTGAACATGATGCATATTTTCTTAAGTAGCATCATATTGATGATAATTAGATGTTAGAAAGTGAAATGAGGGGTTAGTGCAATTTTAGGATCAAAGCGTAATTTTTCTAAACTAAAAGGGTCAAAATGCAATTTTAAAATCTCGAGGGGTCGAAGTGCAAATTTTGAAAGTTGGTGAACTGTGTCATACTCCGAGGAAATCAGACCATGCACGATGGCCACCTCCTAGTTGCAATAAGCTGATTCATTGTGAAAATTTTAAAATATTTTGGGATAAGATCTGATGGAAAGATTGAAAATATAAAAGAAAGTTTGGGGTGTAAAATTGAAATAAAGAAAAGTGAAGAACACGAGCAGAAGCAGCCGTAGGAAGGAAATATCAAGCTGCAATTCCATCACTACATTTATAACATCTTGGCAAATCAAGCTCCAATTCTTTTGATAGAATTCAACAGTGATATCGCCAGGTCTAGGTGCTTTTATTACCTTTAAAAGAGAATATGACTTTCTTGATTTCCTCAGCAGTAACAGTTGCCATTTTCTTTGGCATTAGCTCCTCTGAATTCTCCCTAGAAAAGTTACTGGACTCATTTGCCAATAATTATGGGAAGTACTTGATTGCTTCCTTATGTGTTGCATTCTCTCCAACAATCTGCTAACCATCTTGAATATGAATTGATAAGACTTTATTAAAAGCCCTGTGAAACTGCATTTTCTTATGAAAGTATGCAGTACTATTATCACCTAACTTGATATCTCTGACTCTTGCTTTCTGCCTATAGAAAGCTTCTTCAGCCTTCAGTAAATGACATTATTGACTATAAATCTCATTTTCAACTTGTCTCAATCCCAAAGGTCAAGAACTATTTGGTTTGAATTTCATGTAACTTCTCTCTCTTGCTAACCACCTTAACAGATATTAATGCATAATGAGCTGTGTTGAATTGCTTAAGCACTTGTTTCAACCTTCTCAGTTTGGCATACAAAGTATGCATACCATCTCCCTCTGTCTCAATATTCCATATCCTCTATTTTTGGTTTGAACTATTTGGTTGATACATCCAAAATTTGAAAATTTTGAAAGACCCCCAACCTATGTACTGCTTAAAGGATATTGAGATTTTGAGTGAGCATGATCTGATAAAACCAGGTGCAATTACTTTTACTTCAAAGTTAAGAAATGCCTCTATCCAAACAGAGTTTTGTAAAACTATGATAATGCGATTATTAATAATGTCATCTCCTTCTCTTTTGTTGCACCAAGTGTAGAAAATGCCTTTAGCAGGCATGTCTTCCATTTGCAATTGATTTATGCAAGTATTAAATTTCTTGGAATCAGTTAGATTAATTCCAAGTCCACCTTGTCTTTCATTTGCATACCTGACCACATTAAAGTCTCCCATCACAATTCATGATTTATTCCCAATATTTGCAGTAGTTAGCACTAATCGAGTTCACAACTCTCTTCTTTTCATTCCTTTATTGCTTCTGTAGACACAGGATACATACTAGTCCAATGAACCATTTATCATTTTCACTTGGCAAGTAATCACTTGTGGATGCTTAGTTACTATGCAAAGTTCCAAATCATTTTGATTCCATCCAATCCAGATTCTAGGAACCCCTTTATGATTGGCATTATGCACAAATTGCCATGATTTCGACCACTTCTTAGTAATGAACTGCACATTCTCAATGCGTACTCTTGTTTTAACAAGTCCCACTATAGATATCTTTAGAGATTTTTATCATTTTCTTTGTGTCATACTGCCTTGTGGGGTCATTAACACCGCTTACATTCTAGCTTAGAATATTCATTTATGAAATTTGGTTCCACTCCTTTTCTTGCGGAACTACATCCCTTTGCTTGCTTCTTCATTGTCCTCTGCTGTTTTAACATTTGAATATGTTGTTGACTATATCATCCTCTTGAGTACCCTGTACCTCTAGCTCTCACTTTCCTCTTCTTGTAATTCTTGAAAACTATTTCTAACTTGAATTTGAGTATTCACAGTTCCACTGTCATCATTTCCAATCTCTGCATAATGTAATTGGGATATACTGGAGCATTTTCTAGACTTATATGATTCTCATTATTCCCATTTACTATGCTTTTTACCTCCTAAACTTATTTCTTCCTCAGGCATCTCTCACCTTTGTGTCTAAAAGTCTTGCAGCATTGGCACTCTGTGGGAGACCACACATATTCCATAGGTTGCTGATGAAATTCCATTATCAGGTCCCCTTAGAGGTATAGATGTATGTAATACCAAGTAGAAATTAACTTTTATACAAATTCTTGAATACACCAGTTTTTCCTTTGTAGTCATCATCCTATCTGTGAAGAGGGGCACTCCAATTGCACTGGCTATACTACTTAACATTAGGGCAAACCAGAATTATAAAGTTAAATGTGTAGTCTCATCCAAACTGGGACTTTACTTAAACCTTCTTTCTCTAACGAGATCGTAGGTGTCCAAAGTTTGATAATGAGTGGTCTATTGTCGAGTGATCATAGTCTTAATTTTATGATTTGGGTGTGGCCTTCCTTGTTAAGAAATTTTGCAATGTACACTCCTGTTTTGAGGAGACTCAGCTGAAAATTCTCAAATCTTCTACATATTCTTTCCAGAAATCCCTTCATACCCTGGAAAGGGGGTCGAGATCCCAAGACATATAATAGAAGAGAGTTTTGTCAATTCATCATTTCATCCGGAGTATCTTCTGTAGAGTATTCTACACCTTGAGCTCCATCAATTATTTTGGGATCATTAGAGTCTAATTTTAGCCCCTCCGATTGTTCTATATTTGGATCAAGTACAAAAACATATGTTCGTTTCTATGTGTTAATTGAATTAATTTCAATTGTTTCTTTATTCATACCTATTTTTTCCAGCCAACTCTACTGGGATGGCAGTTTGTTGTATAACAGGTGTGTGTAACTCCCTTTCTGTAACGCCCCCGAAAATCTGGAGCTCCGTCGCCCCAAACTCCCGGGTCGTTAACCTACCGGATCACATCAAACCTGTCAAATCTGTTCACTCACTCATACTTCAAAGCATTTAACCCGATACCAACTCGAATTCTTCAAATGCAAGCTTACAAAACTGCTTAAACTTGGTATATTAAAACCTAGGTTCCTTACAACTTGATTCCTTATAAGACAAGATAACAGTCTCGACCCACGCAGGGGTCTCACATCACTGTAGTGGCGGGCTTACTAGAACCTCACAAAGACTCTAACCCATTCCTAAACTTGCTACAGCTTATCATTACCTCCAGAAAGGAATCAAATGAAGGGTGAGCTTTTAAGAGCTCAGTAAGGTTGTACAAGAACTACAAAAAGAATTACCAAATGACTCCAAAGAATCCAATACACGCCAAATCCTCCAATACACAGAAATTATGAAATAATTCACAGATGCAATTAAATGATAATTTTTCAAGAGTTTCAAAAGAATCATTACTAGTTCGATCAGATATCAAAAGAAATTTTTTAGATGCAATGCAAACAATCATAGATACACCGACTGATCCGTCAAGGTACTAGCCCATACCAATGCAACGACTAGTCCATCAAGGCATTAGCCACCAACTAGTCCATCAAGACACTAGCCCATACCAATACACTGACTAGTCCATCAAGGCACTAGCCACCGACCAGTCCATCAAGGCACTAGCCACCGACCAGTCCATCCAGGCACTAGCCACCTAACAGTCCATCCAGGCACTAGCCACCGACCAGTCCATCAAGGCACTAGCCACCGACTAGTCCATCAAGGTACTAGCGCATAAAAACCCACAATCTCATGTCAATGTATAGAATGACAACAATTCAATAATACAACATGTTATCCAACACTCGATGGGTAATAGATAATGAGCATCGATAAGAGTTCTCATAAACGTTGTAATTAAGGCTCAATGAAAGGTTTCAAGGCAAGTAATGCAACTTGTATCAACATAATAGAGTCCAAACAAATAGCAATGAAAAAGTTAAATAACATGCAATTATCAATTTTGCTTAGCATGCAATAAGAGGCGAGCATCACAAAATTGTAAATAACCGATTTAGGTTCAATATCAGAGTTTTCTAGACAATAACATGCTGATATCAATACACAATTCAGAGTTTGACATTAGTCATAAGTAAATCAAAGGGGTACTTTGGAGTACAAGGTATCAGAATAACGGTTCGGCCGAAAGTCCTTATCTAGTGTTCAGATAGAATCTCTTACCTAGATCCACAATTAGATTATTTTAGCCAAAAAGTCTTTAGCTTTATCCTAAATGGAATAATCGAATCATTAGAACACAGCCTACAATACGACATCATAACTTAATACGGACCCACCCACACTCCCAAAATGAACCCCCTCACCGTGTGTGTAAAATCACTGAAATGCCCCTGGGGTGTAAAATTACTAAAACGCCTCTTTCGGACTTAAATCACCAAAATGGTTTTCTCATAAGTAGAATCACCATTATAACCTTTATTGTATGCAATTTTACCAAAAAAATACTTTTTCTAGGTCAAATTACCAAAATGCTCCCCTCGGGTGGTAAATTACCAAAATACCCCTGGGGTCTCCGGCACTGGAAAAATTCTAAAAATATTTTAAAATGAAATTTTAAGCATCCTGATTTCATTTATCGATTAAAAAATATTTTTAAAAATTTTAGCCCGAAAATCCAGAAACGATGTACAGATCGAGAGCTAAAAGGCCAGTTTCACGAAAAAAATACCTTTCGGCCTTGGAATGACCCAAAATTTTAGATTATGAATCATACCAGTAGAATAAGATTTTTCAAAAATTTTTAGATCAAAATAGATTGGTTTGTTATGCTAAATAATTAGATAAATTTCTTTCATTGGTATCCTAATTTAGCATCCTTCGCGGACACTGAAAATTTTCCAAAAACTTTCAGAACGTAGGTCTCGCAAAAATATTAGGGATTACTGCTTTGGATTTTGTCTAATTTTTGCTCTAACTATTTATAAATATTCATCGAAAGCTATCTAAATTAATTTTCTAGTTTTAACGACGATTGCACTTATTATGCAGATTTAAACACATCCTATTACACCAAAATTGCACACATTGTCTTCTTCGTCTCTCTGCCAAAGCCATTACACCCACATCCAACTCGCATACACCTAATCCTAACTCCCGGTAACATACAACCACACGAAAATCACTTCCACAATTCCCTTAACGCATTTTAACCCACGATTACACCTATACACATAAACCAAACATATATACACACATACCATCAACCTATAACACACACACACACACACACACAATCTCATGGTCACACACTAAAACACACTCATGCACACACTAACATCCACCCCCACCCTTCGGCCATGCATACAACCCCACTAAATCTCCTTGCTTCCTTCCAAAACACACATGGTCATCCCTCAATCCACCATTAACACATACAACCCCCACGAGTTCTACACCCACAGGTATACATCCTACGCACACACTGTAACCGCACCTTGCACCCACTGCACAACTACAATTCTTCTTCTTTACCCCTTTTTAAGACCAAAAATCTATCGAAAGTAACTTACTCATCAAAATTACAGAGAACTATAGCCATAATTTTACACCCTAAGCATTCAATTCTCAGAAAAAATACCCTCTGCACAGCCATGTTCATGGCTCCCATACTCACTTTTCAGTTACCAAAAACACACACAAACCCTATAATCACACACTAGAATATGCATACTACAATTTGAAGGCTTACCCCGAGAAAATAAGCTTGAATTCTCCTATGTTCTTCCCTATTTTCCTCCTTCTCGAGCTGCCTGTTCTTCTTTCTTCTGTTTCTTGATCTGTTTTGGTTTACTCTCTCTTTTTTTTATCTGATATTCATTCATCTTTAACCCAATATTTTACTATTTAATTAGCTTAGTCATCTAAGCTAGCAGGTGGTGGTAAGATTTGAAAAACATGGTTTTTAAATTGTTTTTTATAAAATTATGCAAATGCCCCACATTTTACATATTTATAAAAAAAAAAACCCCCAAACTTCGTATATTTGCATTGCCTACTCTTTATTGATTAAATTAGATGTCCCTAAGACATACAATATCACTCATTTAATTATTTTTCATCACCGAAATCATAATTTACCTTTATGCCCCCAAAGTTTTTAAAAATTACAAAAATGCCCCTGAAATTTTAAAATTATATTTTTGCTCCAAAATCTTTTAAGCTTCCGTATGCTACTACTACATGAGCATCGCTAAAAAATATCACCTATTTATTTTTCAGAGCCCGAATGGCTATTTTAACCGGCTTTCGAAGTTCAGAACATTACACTTTCCACCTCAGCAATAGCCCTCTGCACGTTAAGTACTCCACTCTCATCGTTTTGAGCAGTTGACGCGTCTACCTGCATGTGTGTTCCACACGCCCTGCCATCTTCTTCCTTTTCCCCCCATGGATGTTTGCTTTTTTGCTCTACAGGAATCCACCTTGTGTCAGTAAGCCATTTTTCTCTTGTAGTACCTGGATTGCATGTTTGATTTAAGCATTTTCCTGGTTTGCTTGCTATAGTTTCACCTTTATTCCTTGATGGTACTATTTTTCCCATCTAAATCTGAATTGGAGCTTTGCATACCTTCAGGCTACAAGTCTCTAACATCTTGTATTGGTTTCTTCCCTAGATTAACCTTTAGTAAAACAGGAGGCGCTGTCAATGGAGTCGACACTACTACTCTATGTCTCAGGTTACATCGATATCCAACAAAATCATCGGTGAAAGGATCCTTTAGCAGTCTTAGGCGACGACCCGTCCTCTCATTAGGTTTGATTTTTAAGCAAAGAAGGAGATTTTCCTAATACATCTTCAGTTCTCAAGAACGGGCTTGAGAGAAAGTAGAGAGATGAAATGTCTCTGACCAAGTTTTTGGAAAATTCTTTTATCAACCATTAGGATCTCAATTCGCCTGCTTCCTTGTTTGGTGGAGCTTAGGAAAAATCTTTACAAATTGACTATTATATATCAATGAATACTTTCAAGAGTTTTGATGTTCAAAGAAACTTAATGATTTGACTCTTATACAGATGAATATTTTCTATAGTTTTGATCTCCAAAGAAACTTAATGCTGTAAACAATGGCGGAGGGGATGGAGTGGCACAGCGGACACGTGCCCACCTCCACCCTTTGACGTGAAGTAATTTTTGTGTTATGAATCTTACATTAATTAATGGCTTTGTTACTGATTGTCCCTCCAAAAATTTATAGATTTTAAGAACTTTTTTGAAGTCATTGTTCTTTTTCAGTATACAAAAAATTATTCCTACCACATAACAATCAAGAAATTCTAACACTTCAATTTATTTTCACTTTTGTCGCTATAGATCTATAGTAATACGCCTATTCTTTTAGGGATACTTTATTAATTTTAATGTTAAAAGTATGCTGCAAGTACAAAGAATAGAATGCAAATTTTATTCTAAACTTCAGCTTTATTAGTTTGAACCCAACAATAACTTTAACACCTTCATTACCCTTGTTAACCGATGGAGGAATTTAGTAACTAAAGAAAAATGGAACATAAAAGAGGAAGATGCAGTACAGATGGTTATCGATAACCTACACGGGCCCATCAAGGAAGCGATGGTGCTAGGAGATTGCTGATGATTTCCTCAACTCTTTGAACGAGCTGCCCGCATGCAGAGGAGTATAAAAGACGAGTCTATCACTTTCCTCAGGAACTGTTCTAATAGGGGAGAGGGCGAGCCGGAGAATACCCTAAGAAGCCAGTAGCCAACTCAAGAGGTTATCATCACTCCAAATAAAATTAATGTGGTTCAAGCACAGCAAAATGCACAGAGACAATAGAGCTCCCGGAATCAGCAAGCCATCCAGGGGGCTAGGGCCGTCCCTCAACCCATTCTTTAACCTAAAACCCCTCTTACCCAACTGCAACCACAAAACCCGGTGCAAGCCCCGCCTTTCCCGCTTATAACAAGGCTACACCTCCGACTAATTATGATCCTCGGCAGCAGCTAGCTGCTCCCAAACAGGGGAGGTTGAAGGTCGTGAGAGACAAGATAGCTCATCCAAACAACAGTTTTCTCAAAAGGGCATCCTTCTTTATTAAAAGGAGTGGTCCTGCTCCACAGAATAGAAACATCTGAGTAGCTAAAGGAAGGGAAATCAACCGAGACCCCGTTAGTAGCGGTGAGTGAAAGCGGATTGAGGCTTTGAAGAAAAACAAAGATAAAGCCTGAAGCAACAGCCGAAGCAAAGTGTTATCTTCTTTTTCGCCAAGTTTCATTCGATTTGTTGTAGATTGGATGATGGAAAAACCAGCAAGCTACAGCTTTCAAGCTTACCGCCTTAAGTTAACGGGGTATTATGAAAAGGAGAAAGGACTTTTTTTTATAGATGAAGACGTTGAGTAAGGTAATTACATTGAAGAGCGAAGCGAGCCGCGCTAGCCTATTTTGTTTTCAGCATCAAGCTACGGTTTAACACTTACCTTCGGTGGCTAACCTAGGTTGGGGCAAAAACTTAAAATCTTAGTGTCTACCTTATATAATATTTCTAGCTCCGCTACTAGCCATAAATAGAGTAGTCTATGAACCGAGTTCGAGCTAAACATGGGCGTGTTTGAGCTTGGCTCGAGTTCATGTCCTTCAAACTCAGGCTCGGCTCGCCCGAACTCAAGCTTCAAAGCTCGACTCGGGTTCTTGCACAAAATCAGATGAAATCCCTAATTTTCTCAGATTAGTCAATCCCGCAATCCCTAATTTTCTCAGATCCCTTAATCCCTATTTTTTCATAAAATTGGATTCCTCAATCCCTCAAGTAATTACTTTATTGCAAAGGATAGACATACCTCAAAAGATGGAAGAAACTCCAAAAATCAGCAAAATCACACCATTGATGAAGCTATACAACGTACGACGGCCACCATTGATGAAGCTCAATAGCTTGCGAATCTGAGCCATCTAATGTCGCATACCCCCAATATCATCATACCTGATTTGGTTTGAGGGCTTGTGGTCTGTCTTGAGAAGGCACATTACGGCCGATTGTGTTACCATAAGAGAGGGTTTGGCTATGTAACGCGAGAGCGAGTGGTTTGGGCAGTAGTGTTGCCGGTGGTGTGGCAGCGGTGTGCCTGTCTGATGAGAAAGGGTCTGAGAGAAGGAAAAGAAATTAAGCAGATAGAGAAAGGATAAGAAATTATTTGATGAGATTTAGATATTTTATGTTACTAGTATGGAGCACATGCTTTACACGTGGATGTGGTCGAGAGTAATTTTTGAGGTGATATTATTAGCTTTTTTATCAAATAATATAATTCAATTATGTTGTTATTTCTTTTGTGACTTGTTCTAGAAGAAATGTATATTTGATGTTTGTAATTGTGATCAATGTTTGAAAATCTTCTTTGCAGGCTTCTGGATTGAAGAAATGTTTGATGTTACTGCTGAGTAAATGAAAAAACTTTTAAAAGCATCAATCTACGTCTTTGTTTTTGTAATATGTTAGATTGGTTTATGGTATATAGTTAAGATTTATAATTTTCATCATTTTGTTATAGTTTGGTTTGGTCCTGTGAGCTTTCTATATTTTTTTCCTATTCATCACGAAAAGACAAACATAAAGATTTTTTTATTTAAAAAAATGAATTTCATTGAATAATAAACAAGAAAGAAGAACTCAAAGCCTTAGAAAGACAATTTTTTCTCTTTTTCTTTTTTCGTTTAAACAAAGAAGTTTAAAAAGAGAGAATTATTGTCTTTTGATTGTGACATTGAGGAAGGAGACTAGTTCCTTTTCTTTTTAAACCCCAAGAGAGGGAAATGATTTTTTTTAGCAAAGAATCAATGAGAAGCTGTTTGAAACATTATATATGTCCAAGTCACAAACCAACACTCACAATATAGACAATTACTATGCATGTATATATAAATTTATTATACATAAAACAATATATAGGAATGTTACGATTAATGTACGTTTCTGATTTTAATAATAAGATGTAGTGAATTTGCATAAAATCAATAATTTTGTGTTATGAGAGTCACTCATGATGCAGACAGTAGGCTTTCGGCTTTTAGCATGTAAAATGAGAAGATGTAGTTTTACTTTATTATATCATATCATCTTAGCCTTTATTAAAGTGGTCTTCTTTTTTGCGCACTAGATCTTCAGCTGTCATTTGATAATTTTTATTATTTTCTTATATTGGAAAGTATTCTTGAACTTTGTGTACTATCAGCCTTATTCGGATTCTGTCATTTTTAACATTTTTGTCCATCCAAATGGTTAAGTTGAATTCTTTCCCCTCCATTTTCTCAAGATTCTTTTCATTATGTGTGTAACTTTAATGTTAGACGCCGTTCTTACTTTAATTTTTACAAGGCATATAGTTATGAATTTCTGTACCCTCATTGACATGTATCAATTTTTATGCTGGACATCGAATTAAAATTTTGGTTGTGTCGAACACTGTTATGAATGCCTGTTGAATGTCTCTCATTACAATCAGTTTTCAGCATGTACCTGCTTTTATCAATATCATTGAATCAGTAATATTTATGTTAAAGTAAATAATTATTCTTAATTTTCCTATTTTATCTTGATTCATAAGATATTAGAAGTTCACATTTCTCATCCTTACAAGCCCGTCCTTTTTCTGTGATTGTAACTTTCTTGCAGCTTCTTTTGCATGCTTAGTACCATAATTCTTCTTTATTTTCAATAATCAGTAATCTTACTTTAAAGAGCAGTACAATTTATGTATAAAGCTGTTGTTAATTTGCGACGTATTTAAGCCTTATTTTTCTCAATTTTTTATGCATATTAACCTTGTTTTTCATCTTTTTCTGTTTTGTTTTTTCAACAATTTTTTGTTTCTTAACTCATTATCATTCTTTGTTTTGTTTTTAATTTTAAAATTATTTAATTGTGTACTAACTCAAAAGTGCAAGAAAAAAGAAAATATATCACACTTCTCATTACCCAAAATTTAGAGAACATTCATTATCTAATGTTTATTTCATTTCAACCAAATTGGAAAGTGAGTAATAAAAGGATTTCTTTGTTTTGTTTTTCTTTATCATGAGACTTTTCATTTCCCAATGTTAGAACATGTTCATTATCCAGTACTCATTTAATTTTAACCAAATTTCAAGATGAGTCATAAATGGAAGTTATAATTGTTATTAGCATAATTAACATATGACATAATCGTCCAGAAATGATTTATAATATTCGTACTTTTATAGGTAGTATAGATATAAATATAAATATATATTTAATAAGTAAATGAATCAATGTTTGTTTATAAAGTTCGGCTCCGGTTCGTTAAGTAAACGAGCACTCTTGTTCATGAATATTAATAAACAAACACTATCATGTTCAAACGAATTCTAAAATTATGTTCGTATTGAGTTCACCTATTAAATGAACGAATTCTAGAGATAACGAATCACTATTCGTGAACAACACAACTCTATTTATTTACGACCCTAAAGCCGACGATACGATGCAAACAACAGAAGACATAAAATTAGACGACATGAGACCACGGTAACTTGACCGTGCGTAGATTCCTCTATCTCGTTAGATTCAAGGGTTCTACAACGTTTACACGTAAGATTTTCTTACGGTCTCTACGCAAATGACATGTTTGGCAGAGGCGAAGCCCGGCGAAATCCGTTCTCTCTCAAGCATTCATTTGTCGAAAGTCACCCATCTCAAGACACCCACGAAGCCCATTTCCGCATGCACACCATCGTCCCAACCACCTCTATACCCACCGCCTCCTCAACCATGTCGATCAAATTACGCTCTAAGCGACGCTACATACGCCAAAATGTTCAAGTCCTCCACAGATTCCGGCTCTTCGACCCACGGAAAGCTCGCTCACGCGCACATGATCAAAACCGCTTTCGATCCTTGCTTGTTCCTGCAAAACACCCTTGTCAACATGTACTGTAAGTGCGGTGAACTTGACCTCGCCCACCAGCTATTTGACAAAATGCCTAAACGTAATCTCGTTTCTTGGAACTCCTTGATCGCTGGTTATACTGGTATTGGCGACTACCAAAATGCCGTATGGGCATTTAATGAAGCCAGAGTATCAAGGTTAGAACTTAATAGATTCGCCTATGCTAGTATTTTGAGGGTCTGTGCTCAAACTGGGAATTTGGAGTTGGGTCGTATGATCCATGGTTTGGTTTTAACCAATGGTTTGGGCGTGCGGAAGGTACTTTTGGCGAATGCACTTATTCAAATGTACTCGAAATGCGGACGTGTGGGCCAAGCAAGGCTTGTATTTGATTATTCCCAGGAGTTGGATGGTGTTTCTTGGAATTCTGTGATCACGGGTTACGTTCAAAGTGGAATGAATAGTGAAATGATGCGGCTTTTGGTTAAAATGCACCGCTCTAAAGTGGGGTTTAGTAGCTACGTTTTAGGGAGTGTTTTGAAGTCATGTTGCTCCAACTTTGTTGGGTGCGAGGAATTTGGCAAGATGCTTCATGGGTGTTGTGTCAAGCTCGGTTGGGAGTTGGATATCGTTGTTGGCACTGCTCTGCTCGACATGTACGCAAAAATTGGGGATTTGAGTGAGGCAACCACGCTTTTCAGAATTATGCCGAACAAGAACGTTGTCATGTATAATGCCATGATTTCTGGGCTTTTCAGGAGTGAGACTTTGAACAATGTATATGCCAAGGAAGCATTAAATCTTTTCACCGAGATGCAAATCCGTGGAATAAAGGCGTCAAATGTCACATTCTCGGCCATAATTAAAGGTTGTAATGCATGCCAAGAGTATGAATATGGGAAGCAGATGCATGCACATATATGCAAGAGGAACCTTCAATACGATGAATTCATTGGCAGTTCACTAGTCGAGTTGTATTCTTTGTTAGGTTCAATTAAGGATGGCATGAAATGCTTTAGTTCAACAACCAAGAGAGATATTATAACATGGACGTCCATCATTATGGCACATGCCCAAAGTGGAGAGTTTGAAGGGGCATTGTCTCTATTTTGCAGACTACTGGAGTCTGGACCAAAACCGGACGAGTTTACCATCTCCATAATGTTGAGTGTTTGTGCAGATTTGGCTGCTGCCAGATCAGGAGAGCAGATTCAGGGGTATGCCATAAAAAGTGGAATAGATAAACTTATAGTTGTACATAATTCATTATTATCGATGTACGCGAGGTGTGGAGATATAGATTCTGCCAGACTGGCCTTCGAATCAACAGACAGCCCTGACGTGGTGTCTTGGTCGGTGATGATCTGCGGCAGTGCACAACATGGAAGGTCAAGGGACGCTCTGAGCCTCTTTGAATTGATGAAGGATCATCAGATAGCACCCAACCACATAACATTTCTGGGAGTTCTTACAGCCTGTAGTCATGGTGGCCTTGTTGAGGAAGGACTCAAGTATGTTTTCGAGCCCTCTCTTTTCTTTTGTGGTGTTCATACAAGTGGTGGCATGTCTTTTTCTTTCCTTTTTGTTGTTTTTTTGCTTATATCCTCTTAGAACCAGAGATTGAACCTTGAATCATTGAAGAATATAGGTTTATGGCTAGGTAGCATGGACACGGACACCGCATCCGATACCGACAACAACTGGGACACCAGATACCGCAATTTCCAAAAAAAAAACAGATTTTGGACACCGCGGGACACTACTAATTTCAGATATACTTTTGTTGTTTATATGTATGTTTATTAAGTTTAAAGTACATTCCACCTTTATAATATTAAACTCTAATTAATGATAAAACAATAACTCAAATAAGCCATACTTAAATCCAAGTTACTCCCTTAACATAATAAAGCACATAGTACAGAACAAAGTTAATGACTTCAATCTTACAAAGTGATGCAACATCACATTTCACATTGAAACGAACAGCAAGGAAACTGGTGAACGGAAACAAGGAAATAAATTTCAGTTTTTACTCCTTGATCTACTAATGGCTCAATCTAAATTAGTTGTATCAGCATCTTCATGTTGGAGACGAATGCCCACTCAAAACTCATACACTCACTTATATGAGGAGGAGGACATGGAGAGAACTTGAAGACAATACACAATATATATTAAAATTTTATCTCACTTAGTTCATCTTCATCTTTCATTTGCACAATCTTACATCTTTTTGTAGTGCTTTTAGGTAACTCCTAGACATGTAATTAAGCTAATTCATTAACATAATAGCCCACTACTTGCACTGACCACATATCACTAATGTACTTGTAACTTATGCACCACTAACACACTTTAATAACCCACTAACATGCCATACTATTAACCACTCTAAAGGACTAAATCAAGTTTGTTTTCCAACACTTCATTGCCCTCTTGACCTCCGTCATTAACTTCTTTCCCACACTTCAGCCTCCATCTCTGGCTCGTGAATTTATACATGCCCAAATTAAAGCCTCTTAACTTCTTCCACCCATCTTCTTTATCTCCACCAACATGCCACATTTTGGTCTCCCCTTCTCTATACTTCAGAGTGCTCCTTGACAAAAGGCAGAGGTTTCTATAAATGAAAAACAAGTCTTCCACACCTTGGGGCTCACCAAGTTTATAAAAACTAGCTCCAATTTCTTTCAGCAGAAGATGAAGAAGAAGGTTGTGTAAGAAGCTTCGAGACTAAGGCTTGGAGTGTAGGTGCACTTGCACTGTAAAGGAGCCACCAAGTCTTGGGATCCATACCATAGCAATTAGAAATGGAATAGTACTCTTTAAAACATCTGCTAGGCCCAACGAAATCAGCATTTTCTAGATTCACCTTGTGCGTTCCTCCAAGTTAGTGAAGTGCTTCGGAAGACATTTCATCCTCTCTCTGTTGATCTCATTATTATTGTGCAGAGGAACTCGCATGGGGTCTTCTTCAAGCCACTCACGGCTATAGCACCTTATATAAGAAAGATATGAATACATTTGAAAACATAAGTAATATTGAATGAGTAGAACTAAAAGGCAACTTAAAAGTTAATGATTGATGATTTTGCCTTGGGTTAGAGAATGGGCCAAGCAATGAAGTAGATTATTATTCTTATTCTAACAGTTCACTAAAATATTGTACACCACATCAAAGAAGGTGGACTCCTCGTCAGATCTTTTATTTCATACATATATATAGCCTTCTTAACCTTTTTAATCGTAAAATCCCACATTTCATGTACTGCAGGAAGACAAGGCTTCTCGGGATAACAAATCCTAAGATGTCATATATATAGGAGAAGTGAAAGCAAGTATATAGTCAATCGAGTCCCACTAGTATTCATCATTCAACACCTTCTCCTTAACAAAGCTGGCCTTTGCCATGCGACACAAAGAAACTTCACGTGTCGAAGATTTTTGTAGTCCTTACTGGCGAAAGATTCTTCAGTTTTTACTTTATTTGATTCTCAATGTTTTCAGTATTTGGTACATATTACATACCGAAACTATACATCTCTGAGGCACTTTTCCTGTAAGTTGAAATAAAGTTAAATATCCACAATTGATATGCTGGTGTTTTCTTGCAGAAACTCTTCTTATAACTAATATGACGGACTAATTTATCTGAGATTTATTCCATGTTTTTAATATGCCTTACTTTTAGCAGATGTTTTGAAAGCATGACTAGAGATCATGGCTTGACTCCAAATGAAAAGCATTGCGCTTGTATTGTTGATCTCTTGGGCCGTGCTGGAAGACTAGCGGATGCTGAAAGTTTTATCTTGGGCTCAGGCTTTGCTGGTGTTCCTATGGTCTGGCGAGCCTTGTTGAGTGCTTGTAGGCTTCATAAAGACACTGTCATGGGAAAACTTGTTGGGGAGAGAGTGATTGAACTAGAACCTGAAGCGGCTGCATCTTATGTGCTTCTTTATAACCTTTACAATGATTCTGGAATGGAAAAACCAGCAACTAAAATTAGAGATCTGATGAAGGAACGAGGTGTTAAGAAAGAACCTGGTGTAAGTTGGATTGAAGTAGGAAATAGAGTGCATTCATTTATGGTTGGTGATAAATCCCATATTAGTAGTACAAAAATATATGCACGTTTGGAAGAAATGCTAGAAAAGATTAAGAAAATGGGTTTTACCAATGAGAGGCATGTTTCTGACGCATGTGAATTTGAAGAGCAGCAAGGCTCAGCAGTGAATCACCACAGTGAGAAGTTAGCAGTTACTCTTGGATTAATAAGTTTGCCTCCATTAGCTCCGGTGCGGGTGATGAAGAACTTGAGAGTATGCCAAGATTGTCATACAATAATGAAGTTTCTGTCAAAGCTGGAGAAACGAGAAATAATTCTAAGAGACCGTATCCGTTTCCATCATTTCAGAGAAGGCTATTGTTCTTGTGGGGACTACTGGTAGCTGGTGTAAGTTCATTCTTTTCGTGATTGGCTAGGAAACAAAGTTCATTATAAACTTGTGAGTCCAAAGGTCGAATGAATGCTGCATTGTCAAGTGAGAGTCTGGATGATGAAGAAAACGCCGAGAGGATCATCTTTATTCCTCTGAAGTTAAGAATGAGAAGGCTAAGCAGTGAACCTGACAATTTATAGAAGTTAGAGATGACAATTCGCGCAATCAATTGCCATGGAAGTATCCGAGAATGAGAAACTTCTTTAGGCTTGATGTACAGCATTGGAGAGAGAGAGGGAACCGCGTGCTTCAAGTAATTGCACCTTCGAACTCTTTTTGAGAATTTGTCTTGCTTTAAAATATAAAAATCTTGACAGCAAGGACAATGGATATACCCGGGAGGATGATAAGTGTCATGAATCCTCGGTTGAAGATGACAATTAAATTGCCAAACAAGCCAATTTAAACTATAAGTCTTTTAGCGACAATGGACAATGGCGGTTTAGTTAGTTTGCCAACACGTGCACAACATGTGCCATTTCCCTTGTTTTTTAAGATAGAAATATATATCATGATAAATGTAACCAAGTATACAGAAGAAAACCAAACAATCGTAACAAAATCCAAATAAAAACCTGGATGACGAGCCCATCCAAAAATAGAGGAAAACCTAGCCAATATCACTACAAGTAGGAGTACCACAACCATCTATATGGAGGCTGTCCAGGTCTTTTGATATCCATCATTTGAACGATGGCTAAGGTTGATGTGACATCCAAAATGCAGTTATTTTCTTGCGTAATATGTATAGAGTGAAACCTCCTGTAGCTGTCTTCCAAAACCAAATTAAATCCAGAACTATAAGGAACATGCTGAGTTCGACCCATAATTTGTGATAGAAAATCAGGGTGAGGAAGGGCAAAATCACACGAGGATAGGCAAGAGAATATAACGAGTTAAGACCAAATAGTATAGCAGCTATAGTGGCAGAGAAAAGATTCTCAGCAAAGAGCAAATCAGTACAGGCAATAATTGGAGTCCAACTGGAGTTAAATAGTATCAAGCCAATGCCATATCCTAAAGCGCCCTCAGATGGACTAACATACATAGCACAGAAAACTGAACTGGAAGGAATTGGACAACAGCGGAACCGAGAATTGGATACAGGGAGTGTCGCTGGAATAAAGAAAATTTCGGCAACCTTGCAAGCCAAATCTCAAATGCAAAAGCTCAACTTCTACACTTCCAGTCTCTCCTACCCCATCCGGATGTGCAATTACTTGAAAAAGATGCTAGGAGAACTTTGGACGAACTGTTGGAGCGAGAAGAAATCCTCTGGGCTCAAAAGTTTCGAATTCAATGGCTCCAACTAAGTGATCGCAATACCAAATTTTTTTACACTGCCACTCTAATCTGGAGAAATTCTAACAAGATATCATCCATCAATGATGAATCGGGTCATCTCTATGCTACCCATTCATCGATCTCAGCCTGTCTGATTAGACACTTCAGAAAAATCTTTCGGCCCCTGCACTCTGAGGATAACACGCCACATATACATCAATCGTTGTCTACTATTTCAAAAACCCTCACGCCCCATCAATCTGATTGGTTGGCAAGACCCTTCACTGCATCAGAAGTTGCAAAGGCTCTCTTCTCTATTCACCCTCTAAAAGCCCCGGGCCCAGATAGCATTCCAACTATAGTCTACCAACAGCGCTGGTCTTTTTTAGAACGACCGATCACCGCTACGGTTCTGTCTTTCCTACGATCTAGACATCTTTTATCAGAGGTAAATAATTCTTTTCTAGTCCTCATCCCAAATTGGATCTTCCTCGAAGCTACCCTCAAGCATATGAATTTTCCTTGCCACCTTATCCGCCTCATTATGACGTGTGTCTCCTCGGTCTCATATCAAATTCTCATCCATGGATCACCTTCACCGATAATTCTTCCCACCTGTGGACTAAGACAAGGTGACCCAATATCACCTTATCTTTTCATCATATGTGCCGAAGCTCTGTCATCCGCACTTATCCATGCGCAGACCACCAGAATGATCAAAAGCATTAAGGCAGGTATTCGCAGTCCACCAGTAAACCATCTACTTTTTTTGCAGATGACACACTGATTTTCAAAGAATTCTCAAGCCAATCTGAAGTGCACTTGGCTAATATTTTGCCCACCTACTGTTTGGCCTCTGGTCAACAAATCAATCATCAAAAATCATCCATAACATTAAGCCCCAACACTACTCTGGCAAGGTCCATTCAGATAACCCGACAAATGGGAATCACTGCATCTACATGTTTTGGAAAGTATCTAGGAAGGTCTATGGATATTGTCACCCGTTGGAAAGAATTTTTTTTTGCCGCCTTGTAGAAAAAATTCGACAACGGTGTGCGGGGTGGAAAGGAATCTTACTCAATAAAGCTGGTAGGGCCACCCTCATCAAATCAACTCTATCGGCGCTACTTCAGTATCAAATGCAGGTATACTTTTTCCACATTATGTGTGCAAGGTAATCAATTCTATAATGCGACAATTCTGGTGGTCGGGTAACGACAACGGGCGGAGTATTTATCGGATTAGCCGGAGACATCTCTGTGCACCAAAGGCAATGGGAGGATTGGGTTTCCGCGATACCCACCTTCTCAACAAAGCTTTGCTTGCTAAAACAAGCTGGCGAATAATGAATGACCCTGAAATCTTTCTAGCAAAAGTCCTCTTGGGGAAATATTGTGTATGTAACCTTTTCTCTAACTGCCCAGTACAAGGTAATTTGTCTTGGGGTTGGTGAAGCATTTTGACTAGTAAACAAGTACTATCTCTCAAACTCAGATGGCAAGTTAGGACTGGCTCGAATATCTCTATCTGAAACGATCACTGGATCCCGAATACGGATAATGTCCTTGCCGATTAAGTGAATCATCTGTCAAATTGGGTGGACCTTCCGGTGAGGGTTTGTGATCTGAACGATCGGAACAAGTGGGATCTTCTCTCATCTTTCCTACCACAACATATAGTAAATAAGATCCTTGCGATACACATCTCAAACCACCCTTTAGCTGACCAACTGGTTTGGAAGGCAACAAATTCTGGCACCTAAGCATCGGAGAGTTCTCCGCCGAGAACCCCACCCGGCGTTCACTCGTTTTCTGTCTTGCAGGTCATCGGTCCAGGCTCGGGCTCCACAAAGTACACGGAGTATATTTTTAGCAGCAACAGATTGACGCCAACCGTAAGACCTGCCAGCCTAGCCGTTTGACCTCAACAAAATTCAACAGTTCATCGACTAAATTATCGTCACAGTCGTAAAAAAACAAATGCATTGTTCGAAGAAAATTTAGAACCAGCAAAGTGTCGCCAAGCCACCGACGTCACCGGCACAACCACCTCCAAGATTCTCACTGGCGCAACCACTTTGGTTTCCAGCGTCACAAACCGTCGGCGTGAAATTGCCGGAGCAAAAACAACAATACATGAGAAAAAAAAAATACTCTGGTCATATGTCTTGGAACACGCCGCCGACAGCCAACCGAGAGCACTGTTACCGTGGGTCTCCAAACCCGACCGCCTTTAGACAGCCTCTATGGCCACACAGCCGTCCACCACAATTCGCCGCCATCAGTCATCACGGCGCCAATTCTTACGGCCGCCAACATCCTGATCAGACAACGCCGCCGCTAGCAACGGTAACTCGCCGTCAAAAATCTCCTATGGCTACCACAACAACTCGAAAAAAAATAAGGAGAACAGGAATACGTCGCTACAGCAGTGCCACCGTCAGCCCGCACATCCAGATGTCACCACTGTGACAGGCGGCAGTGCCCATCGGCCCCATCATGACCGCGATGAGCAAAAGCTCTAATCCGTACGTCGCTGTTGCCATTTCACCGCTACTAGCCAGAAGATCTACCTCACTGTCGTGCCACTGCGCCACCTTTGCGGCCACCGTTGGTCCAGATCTGTGCTACCACGGTGGGGGAGAAGCTTCACCATGACGAAGCATTCTCGGCAGATTCCCTCCGCCGGCGATCTCTTGCCTGATAAGATCTACAACCTCGCCGCCTCAGATTTGCTGCTTATCTAACTCCTTTGCCGTATCACCGTTGCACCATAATAGGCTATGACTGCTCCTTCGAAGAAGGGACAGATTACCCGCCACTGCTACGCGCAGCTCTGTAAAAAAAGCGACAAAAAGGACAGGTGTTATATGTCGCCGCCCTTGGCCCATACATCGGCCACCGTCGCTCCGCGCGCACCCCACCAACTCCTTTCCCGGCCCTTCGCTCAAAATCAGAATCGAGCTGCCAATGGGCGGCATCGTCACTGGGCCCCTTCAAATCTGCTCTGCAGCCATCAACGGCGGCGCCCTTACGCTGCCGGCTTAGCAATCTCTTCCCTGATGAGATCAACAACTACTAACACCCGTTGCTGCCCCGGTCGCGACCTCTCCCGGGATCGCGTTGTCTGAAGCGGTTGCCGGATCTGCCCTTGCTGCCTCGCCATGGCTCCGTTGCTCTATGTGGTGGTCCGATCTACCGTTATTGCTGGCTTTTGGTCAAAAATGAAATGGGCAGATAAGTCCAATTAGAGTTGTCAAAGCGCCGGGCTTGGGCCGGCCCAGCCCAAGCCCATCGGGCCTGCTGTGGGGCCGGGCCGGGGCCGGGCCTGCCGAAGGCAAACCTAGGCCCAGTCCAGGCCCTGGCCCTAGGCCCAATATCTAGGGCCGGGCTTGGGCCGGGCCCGGGCCCTTTTTTTTTTTTCTTGTTATTCAATTTTAAATTTCATCTCTAGGCAATATTCACAATTTAACGAACCTAATCTTTATCCTTTTATTTCATTATAAGTAATATACATATATATGTATGTATGTATATACATATTTATTTGTTAGCCATTATATTTTTTATTATATGTTAAACATTTTCATACTCTTCTTGGTGAGCTTTATTAATAAAATCTTAACACATAACAATTTATATAGAAAAATAATAAATGTATTCATAGGCCCTCCTCCTTTTATCCGGGCTTGGGACCGGCTGCTTGTAAACAAACAGGCGAAGTTACCTATTTTTTTATATATACGAAAAAATATATATCTTGCTTGTAAAAATTTATTTTATATATATGAAAAAAAAGTATATTTTGTGAAAAAATTTATTCTTAAAATTCTAACAATCAAAATAATAATGCATGTCTATCCAAAATATCAGCAATCAAAGATCAAGAAATCTGCAACGTCAACCAAAAGGATCAAAAGAGGAAAATAAAAACAAATTACCTAATCATCCAGAAGTACTTCAATATCCGAGTCACTGCTCTTCCTATCATCAATCGGTTTATCTTGCTCGCGGTATTTCGCATCAAGATAATCCTTCCAACATACACATAGCTCGAGCGACTCGGGGTTAAGACGACTCCTCCTGTCATCCAAAACCCTCCCGCTGGCTGAAAATGCCGACTCTGAAGCAACCGTGGAGGCTTGCACTGGCAGTACATCCCGTGCAATTTGGGATAAAGTTTTATACATGTTTTGATTTTGTTTCCAAAAATTTAACAAATTAAAATTAACCTGTTCTTGCCTTGATAAATCAGAATAATGATCAGTATTTGCATATACACCAATCTCATTAAAAGAGGAAAAAGTATACGAACCTGCCGAATTAGAAGTACCTTCACCTGGTAGTTGTCTTGCTACTAGATGTTCAAAGCCCTTAAGGTATGGCGCATAATACCTCTCAACAGTGGATGATGATGTAGCTCGCCCGCGCACGTCAGCAGAATTACGATAGACGTTGAACAAGTCCTCAAACCTCTTGCTCACTTTTGCTGTGAATGCGGTTGTCTCCTCTGCTGTGTAGCACATTAATTTCGATATCTCTTGTATCGAGGCGTTCACGCCATGCAACTTTAACCTAGGATCTAAACAAGTAGCCACAGTAAAAATAACAGGCAGTTTACTCCAATATTTATTAAATTTTTGATCCATCACTTTTACTATTTCCTTAAAGGGTCCTATATATCTCCATTTTGTTAACATTGTAGCCATCTTCAGAATTTCTATTACAGCGAGAGGAGAGGTGGGATAGTACGTACCAGACAATAAATTGGTAGACGTGTAGAATACCTCCAAAAATTCAGCTAGGTATGTGGCCATCTGCCATTCCTCTTGAGTTGGCAAGCCGGCTGGGAACTGGGTTAGTAGAAAATGCGTATAGACTTCTCGGTATGCCAGAATGTGTAAAAGCATGTGGTATGTAGAGTTCCACCTGTGGACCACATCTGTAACTGCTCTCCTGCGAGGCATATTATATTGAACACACAACGTTTTAAATTGTTGTGTTCTCGGACTCGAGCTATTAACATACGCTGTCATACCCCTCATTTTGAGAAGAATATCTCCTGCAGCAGCTAAACCATCTTGAACAATTAAATTAATAATGTGACAAACACAGCGAACATGAAATAATTCACCATTAAGTACAGGTTGAAGCGTCTCCTTTAAAGCTGCAACAGCAACTTTATTATTAGAAGCATTATCAAAACTAACACTCATAATCTTATCCTTAATTTTAAATGTGGTGCATGCTTTTAATATAAGAATAGCAATGTTCATTCCATCATGCGGATAAGGGAAGTGCTCGAAAGCGATGATTCTCTTGTGCATAACCCAATCTGCATCAATCCAATGAGCGGTCACACAAGAATAACTAACAAAAGTAAAGGAGATTGCCAAATATCAGAAGTAAGACTAACTTTACCGTCAAATTTATCGAAATAATCGATAAGGCGTGCTTTAGCAGCATTGTACTGTCGGAGTGCATCGGATCTAGTTGTGTTTCTATGAACCTTTTTGTACAAAGGTTGAACGTATGTGTTCATATATCTAGAGTGCTTAGGATTATCGGCAAAAGAAAAGGCTTGTTCATCATGAATAACAAATTCAGCGAGACCGTCTCTTTGCTCTCGCTGATTATAAACAAATAACTTACCGTCAAAAGATAACTGCGTTTGGGTAGGTTCGACGTGGCCTTGTCGAGGTGCACACTGAGGGTAATGCCTGTTAAGATGTCCATTACCACTACCAGACGAAAATAATTTAGCACAGTACTTACATCGAGCTTTTCGGATGCCGTCCACCATAACTTCATCAAAATGATTCCAACACTCGGCTTTCTTTTTTTTTCCCCTTTTGGACTTCTGGCTCATTACCGGAGGCATTGCTCGGCCCTTCTTCATCATGACCAGGCATAGGGTTAAGATTATGCCACGGAGTAGTAGCTTCGCCAACCGAGCTGCGTCCTTGACTATAATGCGGGGGGTCTTCATCAGGCGTGTATTCAAAATCTGGAATGTTTTGATTGAACTCCCAATTGGCTTGGGTATCTATCATACAGCCTGTACTCATTCGTCCAGGAACGAATGGTTGTGTTGGTGCTTGGATTGGTGTTTGTGATGGCCGTGGCGCTGGCGCTTGTGCTGGTGGTGGTGCTTGCGATGATGATGATGTTTTTCGTGATGACGATGCACGCCTCATTTTCTTCAATAATCCAGCCATATTTCACGCTAAACTTTGTAAGAGTAACTAAATACACAAGTATAAGAGTAGTAATAAGAAATAACAATTAAAAGAATGAACGAGTAACAAATATTAGAGAGTTAGTAATTAAAAAGAATTTAGCAAGACTAGTAATTAATAAACAAGAGTACTAATTAGTAAATACTAGTAGTAATTAGCAAGAGTAGTAATTGGAGAGGAAAATAGTAGCAAAGCTTGTAGAAATATAGAATGTTTAGGTAAGAGAGAGTAAGAAGATTGGTGTGAAAAATTAGAGAGAAATGGTGTGAATTTATAGATTTTAGAAACTTCACAAAAGACCAAAATACCCCTACAAACTATCCGTTTATAGTTGTTGGGGAGGGTAAGAGTGTAAAGGAGTTGAAAAATATAGGTTAGACTAAAATACCCCCCAAACTAGCCGTTATATTGCTGTTGGGGGGGTAAAAGTGGAATTTTGGAAAAGGGGGGAAAAGCAAAAAAATTCAAACAAGTGGTGGGGCCAAAACCGGGCCAGACCCGGGCCTCAGACCGGGCCAAACCGGGCCAGAACCGGGCCGACTTCGGGCCGGGCCAAACCCGGGCCGTTTCCGGGCCGGGCCGGGCCGGGCTTTTTCGCAGAATTGAAGGCCTGGTCCAGGCCCAGGCCCCAAGCCCGCTGTGCTGGGCCGCTACTGTTCATGGACGGGGCCGGGCCAGAACCGGGCCGGGTCGGGCCAGCCCGCGGGCCGCCCGGCCCGTTTGACAACTCTAAGTCCAATGCCTCTTTTTTAAAATTGAGTATTCCTCCTATAAATATGTATATTCACGTTTTAGACCCACAGAGTTTATTCATTCGACATATGCCATATTTTTAGAAAAGCACTAGACTTTTGCTTGTGAAAAATGCATATGTATTCTAAAGATCCAAAGGGTCTCGTTTATTTAACTTAGGCCACATATATTTGAAA